>JAOTQE010060271.1:0-18817 GCA_025631205.1 Nesometra sesokonis | reverse complement strand
TTTATAACGTTGGCCAGATATATGCAAATTTTGGGGAATGCTATACATGCCTTAGTTAGAATTTTGTCAACAGGCAACAATAGTAGTCAATTCTAGATTCTTGATTTACTCCAATTAGTGCTATTGGGTAGATCTAAATAGACACACAGAGACAGTTAAAATCTGTCCAGTGTACACTAGAATTGACTACTATATATATATATAGAACCATGACTTGCGATTGGTTGGTTGGACATTTGTGTGCTTTAAACTTAGTGACGCACATGCGCAGTTGAATCCTTGAAATGGCTTATTAGTATTTTAAAGCCCTCGAAAATTTCCGACCATCATCAAATATGAATGATTACTTAATGAGACGAGTGGTTCAAGAGCTACGGGTGTTATCCATAGTGTTGCCACAATGTGAAAGTTAGTAAATTATTTCGATGAGCTAACGGGACATCTATACTTTTTTACAATTAACAGTTATGTTTATTTTCTGACGGACTGAATATAAACCAAAAACTAACGCAAAATACTAACACTCGAAGGTTGGATGTGCCCCTTAATGAGGAAATGAGACTAACACTGGCTGAATACATGCTACTCCACTTAGCTATCTTCCATTTCGTGCCGGTATTCAATCACTACATTCTCGACGTGATGGCATCTGTAGGCGTGTATACAGTAAGGCTGTTAAATCAAGTCACTTGTTCAATGACATCCTATATGCGATGGCGGCTAGGTACAGACTCCGATCTCGAAGGCCGCTCCGTCCCTGAGCGACTTCAGCCATTTATTGGAGCATTGTCTCCACATCCACCGGACAGAAATCTCCGATGGAAGGCATGGGTTCACCTTAGGCATGATCTGGCACTGGACGTTTTACAGACTGTAGGAAGAAATTGGAGATTGGAGACTCCGACATCTGTCTCTGTGAACAGATGAGTGAACTGTGTAAAGACCTCTGTCCACCATCTGAAGTAGACAATAAATACATTGCTGTTACCAAAGTAAACGCCAGTAGAGTATGTCGGTATGTCAGTAAGCGATTTACTGCTTGCTCATCATTAACAGACAGTTTTTACCTAACCAGCGAACGTTTTATATGTGGTAGGCTAAATGATGCATAGATAAGTGATATTGTTTTAATTTTGTCACTTGCTTAATAAAATCTTACAGGCGCGGATCCAGAACTTCGCACCGTTCGCCATTGCGAAGGTCAGACGACCTCAGACTCTGGTACCTCACCACAGGGGTCCTATGCGACCCCCGGACCCCTAGCTTCTTCACATGGGTTTTGCGAAGGTCACTGTACATGTCTAGATCAGCCCCTGATCTTAGGCCTAATTAGTAAATGATTAATTAATTAATCCAGAATATTTCACAATGTGGCCTTACGCCTCTGTAAAATATGTTTTAAAAGATGCGTCTCCATAATTGTATGTTTGTACGACTCTTATTAAGGAAGTCAGTGGTCAGGTTGCTTTTTTAAGGACGCCTCACAAGAAGAAGAATCAGAAGAAGTAGACACGTACCGTCGAACGAGTCTACATAGCAAACTACTTTAATCGTTTAAATACCAATGTTTTATAATTGTGTGACATACGTCATGTCTTATCAACAAACCGACATTAACCTCCTCTGTACAAGATTACCTCAATCAATGTCTTGGATCGGCACATGATCAAACCAAACCAGTTGCAAATACCGACAAAATGCATCGGCATATGTCGCGCCCTTTCAAACAATCCGAATTAGCGGCAATTAAACGTACGTTTACAAACAAACCCATTTATCTGCAATCAATCGAACCTTCAATCATGGAGCTATAAAAAAATGCTTCATGCTTCAATCAAATAATTTTAAGGTCACATGGTTGAAACATGGACGTATAATGGTTGAAACAATTTGCCAATTATGCTGAAAAACCAGGTAATTTTGAAATAAAATAGTATCTGTCAGTTCCAATTACAAGGTCAATGCTCTTAAGTAATGGCTTATATGTCACACCTTTACAAACAGTCCCATTAAGCGGCAATCAACACGTTTATCCAAATAGCCTACATGACAATTCTTTAATTAACGAATTACTAGGAACTGCTTTCCTCACCCAGGGGTAGAGTACTTCTGGTCGCATTCTTGTATCTCACGAGTTGAAAGGACTTTGAAATTATACTGAATACCGTACCAACTATAAATTTAAAACGAAACAATTTAAATTTCAATGTCAGTTCTAATTAAGATTAATGTTGTTAATCGAAAGACACTTGGCACAAACATTTGCAAAACAAATCCAAATAAGGCAATTAATGATTACGTATCGTACCTCAATCATATTCCTGGACTTGGAAATTATATTCAAAACGCAAATGAAGTAAACCTTTAAAAGACACAGTCAATTTTCTCATTTACACTCCTGGAATAATAATAATAATAATAATAATAATAATAATGATAATGATAATGATAATGATAATGATAATGATAATGACAATGATAATGATAATGATAATGATAATGATAATGGTAATAATAATTTAATAATAATAATAAAACTTTATTTAACCACGGTTACACGGTTACACTTGTTCACCTCAATGGTGTTTTTCAACAAGGCCGTAAAAGAATGTGTTTTTAAATTACAAAGTTCGTAAATGAGAAAGTTTATGAAAATAGATAAAATAATTCTTGTAAAATACAAGGTGCCGTTTGGGCTAAAAACACTTTATGTTGTATATATTTTGTTGTCTTGATTGATAAAACGTGTCGTTTAAATTACCCAGCAGGCAAAATGCAAAATTATTAACATTAAATTATCATAAATTTACACCATCAGCCATCACTTTAATCACATTATTGTCTAAAAATTATTTGTAAAATAGAAGGTTTATAAATGAGAAGTTCGTAAATGAGAAGTGCGAATGTATTACTTTGAATCTCCGTGCCAGTTCCTGTTACAAGGTGATGTTCTTAATGTATTGGTATGATAACGTATGCAGTAAACTAGCTTCTTAAAATCTGCACATATACACAGTTGGGTATTTTATATAAATTGGCAAAGTTCAAATGTCTTTGGCTAGATTTTTTTGTTGAAACAGAGAATTTTGCCCCGGGTAAAGACCTCTGCATTCAGAGAGACATTTTGGCACTGTGCCATAAGTGACACCTGCCATCTGGCGCGTCATTTTTTGAAATTACATTTTATTTTTTCACTGTGACTAAAGTACCAAATAGATCTGATGAAATTATTGCCAATTTTACAGCTTGTACCTTTAGAAACACCAGAGCTAGTAAAATTTGAAATAAGTGACGTTTTTTGGGCCACCCGATTTATCACACTTTACAATCTCATTAAGCAACAATCAGCACATATCCAATTAATGCATTAAAATTATTACATAAATACTAATTACACGTGTTAGTGTCGATGGCTAACTTTAGACATAGGTGCTGTAAGTTAAAACGAATTGGAAATTATACTCAATAACACTTAATTCAAAAAAAAAAAAACTACCTAAATGTCATTGTGAGTCCCAATTGTAAGATTAATGTTGTAAATGTATAGACACTTGTTACACACCTTTGTAAAGAAATCCAATAAGCGGAAATCAATGACGTACGTACATTAACAATCTGACGTCGTTGAAACGATTTGAAAAGTATAAAAATAAAAGAAATATGGCCTATGCTTTAAAAGAAAATTTTATCTAAATTTTAATCAGTCTCACTGACACATTCAAGATTAATATTACTAATGTATTGACATAACACCGTTAACCTTTACATTCTAATTAATCAATTTGCGATACATGTAGGCCTATGTATGAAGTTGCCGACATAATCATAGCTGGGTGGGAGGCATTTGGCCGATATAAAGTATTCAGTACCAATGTGCCTCGGGAGGAACGTGTTTGATCAATGCTCCATTCCTGTCATCACTTACGGATCAGCATCGTGGAGATGGGAAGATCAAAGATGTTATTTAACTGTTCCCTGGTTAATTAAGACACATACCCTAGAAAAGACCAACCTTACACAAATTACTCCATGATCAGATCAAGTTGATCAACACATTAAACTCTACAATCAACATGAGAGTGCCTTGAAAGGTACCATGCGCAGTAATTATGATATAGAAACCAGTGGTCTGCTAAAACAAACATGCTAACAAGAATGGACATTGGCAGGCCACGTTGGAAAAACTCAAGAACAATTTGCCAGATTTGGCAACTGTGGACTGGAAAACAGAAAAAGTGGAAAACCATCTAGAGATGATCAAGGAAAGCAAGGCAAAACTGGTGCACAAAACAGGTGAATACGGCTTTGGAGGAAAGATGATGTGATATGAGTTAAATAAAAACAAAGAGACAAACAACACATGGTTACCTACCCTCTACAAATATATGCGATATTTCACCCTTTACTTCAGTTGCCTCACCCTAAACAAGATTCTATCAATGTCAACTATTGTTACAGTTCGCTTTTACCTGTTTGAGACCACCAGTGAACGATTTCAACTATGAGATCACATGTTTTTGTATTAGGCCTAAGTAAACGAGAAGCACTGATCTGCAGTTTTTTTTTCTTCACAATTGTATCGTCTGTTGGTTTTTAGAGAAGAAATAATTATTAATCGTTTAATAAATACAAACCAAAATAGGAACACATGGCGTACATTATGCTGAAGACATCTGTTTTCTTTTGCCCACGTTTCTCATCCCTTATCCATTATAATATTTTAATTTTTGACAATTCCAGAACCTGAATTACATTACTTACCGTATCTAACTCTTGATATAAAACGTAATGCGGTGTTTATTAATTTTCCATTACTATAATATTCATGACTTTTAATAGTTTTGATTTTGAAATAAATTTACTGATATGAAGTATAAAAATATAGCCATAATTTTCAGCCGCAAACAATTATGTTTCCTGACGTTTACAACGGATTTAGTTGAAGCAGGGGGTTTGTTATTATTTACGGTGCATGGTTTTGATAACGTGGCAGGTGCAACATGGTTGTATAAACGGACATGTTGAAATAATAATCGTAAAGAACGAGATGATGATGAATATCCATGTGTGGTTTTTATTTATACTTACAAATTGTAAGGATAATTTATTATTTATGTCGCATGTGGGGTAGCACTGAAGATACATATTGAAAAGTAGCGGACATCTGCTCGATCAACGAGCCGCAAACCGCTTAACCATTGCAAACTCACTCCATTTTCTAACATAAATGCAAATATTTTAAAAAACGGACCGGCCATTGCTTAGGGGTAAACGGATTCTAGAACTAGAATTATTATATAACACTTATTTTGATTGTTTTAAAACTTTGTGTACTTTTTATTTTAAAACATACATTTCGGTCATTTTAAATAGGAAAAGTTACTAAAATGACCACATTTTCACCGAAGTCTACCACTATTTCACTTCTATCTTCAAAACTATTGACCCCACAACAAAAGGGTAAATAGATTCTCGTAGATGAATAAATTACAAAAGTGTTGATATGTATTCCTATTGGCCAAGTAGTCTTTGTACACTTTTTAATAGCAAATCAGCATCAATTTCAAAAAATCACCTTACAAGAAGTCCAGGTCAAATGACGTCATGCAATCATTCTGCTCACGATTGGCTATAAGCAGTCACGCTATGATGGTCAGGTCATATAACGCATCAATGGACAACAGATCTTTTGTCCATATCGCTATACCAACTTTTCAATATGAGAAAAGCAATGCTTCCACTGTTGCTTGAGGGTATTGCCTTCTATCTAGAGGTTATCAGGAAATAAAGGTACGGTACCTTTAGTTAATATTTATTATTATAATAGAGATAACTGAATTATAATAATAGATATACCTTTTTAAATAGTAATAACTCTATTTAAATAGAGATTTTGAAATAAAAAACGACTGCTTTTAACCTCCCCTTGGGAAAGGCGCATTTATTTTTGGATCATTTTTATTATTAATAGAGATACCCAACACTTTAAATAGGGATTATTTCTATTTCCGATTAATGCCAATTCGGCCCGCTGTAGATTAATAGTTCTGAACGACCTGCTTTAAATTTTTGCATCAAGAAAAGCCAGTTTTACAGTCAATGAAGTATATTTTTTAAACATGATGACGTTGTACTTTAGACCGCTTTACACATGTGTAAACTAAAAACATCGTTTTATGCAAGTTTGGACTTACTGCTCTAGAAACTTTGCACATTATCATTATAGAAAAGCCTTTATAACACCAATAACACAAGTATAGTTCGGACTACGTCAATGGCGTCTGAGAGCTTAAATTAATGAACAAATTACACATTATTATAGGTTTTACGTATGTACGGTATTCTTGGGTTTAAAAAAAAAACTAATATACTGGAAAAAATAAATGGTCAATTTAAGGGATGTTATACTTTGTTTATTAGAGTTTGTTGTAGATTTACAACAATCGTGCATATAGCATATCGATCCTATGTTGACCATTAGGCTAGTTTTCACACGTACAACGGAGGATGCACGTCCATATCGCGTACTTTAATAAATCATTCTTGTTATTGCGTCAATTACGTTGAACATATTATCCAATAATTGTATCCACTAACTTAGACAAACTACATAAATGTAGGCTATAAAATTGGACGTCAATGTTACAAGCGTATAAATTAAATTAAATCTGTGTTTAAAATGCCACGACATTTACAAATACAATGCTACTTCAACAAGGAAACACGTGTTCTGGTTATAGAACCGATTGTTTTGTTTTATCAAATATTAAGTTAAAAATAAAATCAGAATAAAGCAAACAATGTAAATGTTGCTATATTAACAAAACAATATAATAATTGGTCTATTAAATCACTGCAAGATCAAAAGCATACATCATAAACAGTAGACTAGAGTGCACTCAGAGAGTGCATATCTCCGCGCACATCCTTCTCCGTGTATATAAAGCCACACTACCAAATTAATTTGACAAAAACAATTTGATCAAGTACATATGGTAATGATATTTCTATGTATGGTCATAGTGTGACATCATCATGACCATATAAAGGCATGTCAAAGTTTTTTGTCAAATAAAATTTGATAATCTGGACTGAGCTTTAGTGAGGTTTCGCAAAGCTACAAAATACCAAAACGGATACGTCATAAAATCTTGCGACGTTTGGATAGAACATCTTGACATCTGTCACATTTGATGAATATTTTAGGACGATCATCAGCGATTCGTAAGTTGAACAATTTTGATATATTTTCGAACACAATTAGCAGCTTTTAAAATTTGAATTGTGACGCATCCGTTTTCGTAGTCGTATTTCGTAAAGCTGCAAAACCTCACTAATTTTTACGCATAATTTCCACTTAAACCTGTCTCAGGTGATCTTCCTAACAAAGCTTGTAGCCTACGAGCTCTCCATAATTTCATTTATTTATGTGGCTTTATATTTAAATTAAGTTTTAATACCGAACTTTCGTTTCCGAGATAATTACACAGTAACGCGGTAACTAGGATGGTCACTTAAGCTTCCGTACCGAATCTGAAAAATAGTAAATTAGTAAAATACTGTATTAACAAAACACATGTTGAGTTTTTTTAATTAGCAGTAACATAATTCCAAGACAGAGTATCTTGGAAAGACGGAATTCTAAGATAGAGTACCTTGGAAAGATGGAATTTCAAGGTATTACCTCGGAAAGACGAAATTCCAGAATAAAGTATTTCAGAAAGTCGGATTTTCAAGATAATTACGGTATCATGGAAATATAGAATAATTATTATATCGGAATCCACCTTTAAAAGATAATTTATCTTGGAATCGTGGAAACTCAATATGCCATGCGCTTTCGTATCAAACAGTTAAAATCGAACTATAACAATCGTAAAAAAGTAAATAAAGCAGAAGAAATACACTAACATTAATAGAATTTTATTTAGGGGGAGGTAACTGAGATAAAGGGTGAAATAGATTTTTAGGGTGAGGTGGCCATGTCTTGTTTTTCTGTTTTTCTTTTTTAGGATCTATAGCAGTTAACTCATATCACTTCACACCCCTCGTCCAAAGCCTTATTCTACTGTTGTACTATTCTCCACAAGCTCCTTGCTTCCCCAGATCACCTCTTCATGGTTTTCTTTCTTTTCTCGTTTCCTGTTCTCCGTTGCCAAATCTGGTCTAAGTGCACTGTAGTTTAATTATTATTTGTATGACGCATGCCTTTTGTCTTGCAGTGATTTAATATACCAATTATTATATTGTTTTGTTAATATAACAACATTTACATTGTTTGATTTATTGCGATTTTATTTTTAACTGAATATATACATGATAAAGCAAAGCAATGAGTACTATAACCAGTATATAGGACGCTTCCGTACGACTGCTTTTATAGTTCAAAATGTTCTCCATAAAGGATTAGACCTATGCACTATGTGGGGAAGCATGGACATTGTTTCTGTATCCCATAAGGATAATTTTAAGTTAGAAATCCATCGCGAATTTAAACTCGGTTGATCTGGCGGTCATTTTTAATTTTTAATAGGCCTAGGGCAAATAAATGATTACTGCAACTAAAAAGAATCACCTGTCTTTACCACTTTTTAAATTCATAGGCATCTTAACATCAAGTGGAAATTAAAAGGAACGGATAAAACCCATGTAAGGCATTTTTAGCTCCGACTCCTCGGAGCTCAATAACTATCCGTCTGATTAATTAAGTAAAGGATATTTGTGAAGTGTCTCCATAAAATGAGTAGCATCGTAAATGAGATCAAATTAACTAATTAATTAATTAAGATAATTAAAATTAACTAATTAATTAAAAAATTAAAAATTAACTAATTAATTAATTAAGATAATCACCAAAATCGGTCTGAAGTCAAATTTTTTAGAAATTTAGTTTTAATTGATTAAGAGTACTATGGTACTTGTATTTCATTATAACATTTTTAAGTCAGTTAGTTTTCAAGCAAGAAAATGTCCTCCGTACACATTTTCTGAGATTTACAATCTTTTAATTGTTTATTTTTCGATTGTTTTATGGGCGATCTTCTCAATGCTGTGTTCCATTCAATGCAATCTTCAAATGCTTATATCTTCGGATTCACTTATCCAATGAATGTCATTTAAAGTTTAAATTACAGCTTATATTATGCTCTATTAGAGGTACCAATACCTCAATTTTGGATTTTCTTACCATGAAATTCATTTTGTGTTGAGTCCTCAACTTCTTGATGATGCTCGAAAAAAACATGAAGGCGCGTTTGATTGTTTCATGTGGCAAAATGAGGATCAAACCCATGCGCAAATTTCATTTCAGGTTACAAATCAACCGATTTACCCAATCAGACAACAATCTTTTGACACAGAAATGAGTTTCAGAACAAATCAACGGTCGATAACTTTTTTTATATTGTCTCGAAGAGGCCTTGAACCTGTGTTTTAATTTCAATGTTATAATTCAAACGCTGTTGTGTCGGTCGACAACAAAACTGATTTTTTGAAGAAAATAACGGATTCAAGGAAATTTCAAAGCACATAAACTGATGAATGAGGGCACTCTATTTGATTAGTTCATTTTAAATAAAATAATGCACATTTCTTCGTACTGCAGACAAGACGTTTTTAAATAATCCAGAGGGATTGCATAGAGCCGGGGCTCATTGAGATGCGAGTACTTGTTTATAAATGCATCTAAACATGTACATTGGTTAAATGGTACAATCTTTCCAGTAAATTTGATACTGGCGGTAGGCCTACGGATCCGTTACGCGTAAATCTGGCGGATACAGGATCCAGCGAAAGGGGCTGCACTTTGCCAGATCCGAGTGCGCGTGGTTCCAGGTTTAGAATTTGACAAACAACAAAAAAAAAATAGAAGTTATTTACCCCTTTTTTCGTTTTTGTGTTGTAACGTTACACTTATGGTTCATATATTGTACTACTGTAGCATCTCATCCTAAACACGATGCGTCATTAGCATTTGACTAGGCCTATACAGCTGAAACACTGGAAGTGTGAAATGTGTCGTGTTCGATCCGGTAACAATGTCTACTGTTTAAAAGACAGAGTCGCTTGCGTTGATTATGGACGTTATACAGTAGAAAATAACGTGACGTTGATTGTGCGGATTTATATAGGTATGTCCGTCAAGGCGTGCCATAGAATTACCCTATGTAGATCCCAGGCCTTGTGTTATACAAGTCTTTAAAAAAAACATTCCTCCTTCACCTATGTCAACCTTTCAACATTCATATAATACACTACGACACTTTGTTTGTTTAAAAAGCCTATAGCAAATTGTGTTATTGTATAAAAACCTTGCTTTTAGTTATTTTTTAAACATCCAACAGCAAGTAACATTCCAATTACAAGATGGATATACTTTATCATCACGCTCTTATAATGTATACAACAACTCATTACGTTGAGGTTTAGGTAGCTGCGTCGTCTACCGTGTTGATAATAACCATATCACTTAATTGAACCATGGACCTTCGGGATTGGTAAGCATGTACGTTAAAACCCCGTTTAAACCGGAGGAAGTTCCCGCTACGTCGTTGAAACTCAAAAACATAGGATGTAGCGCCATCTTCGTTGTTTTCGAAAAGTTTCAAATCGTCTCATTATGCTACGTTCGCGCCACGTCCCATATAAGTTTATGTTGCGTTGGTTGTGTTGTACGCGAAGAGGCGGAGCGTACGGCGTCGAAACGGTTTCCGTGACCTCAGAATAGATTGCAATTCGTAGTCTCGTGATTTCCCGTCTCCCTCAGGTCAACACTGTATTCATTCAGTTGACGCAGCGAAAACTACATGCAAGTAGCGTTGGTGTAAATGGGGTATTTTCACCAAGTTATAGCACTACTACCATACGTCTTGGTGTTATCAGTGCCGCTCGACTTTTTCAGCATAAATAGGGAAGAGCGGGGATAGTTGGGAGGGGGTAAGTTAGGACAATTGTTCCTACCGCCGTATTTTTAATAGCAAATTTAAGTCAGTTTCTGGCAATTACTCACCAGTGACCATCTTTATGTGACGCTTCGACGTGAAATGCAATCAAAATTTCTTAAATATTTACCAAAAAATAGCAACATTTTTTAACCGTAAGCAAATGTTTGCACTGTATAAATATCTGTGCATTTAAGTTTAAAGTTTTCAACAATTTTCTTATAGGTTTTAATGATTATAACAAGTTTTAAATATGTAAAAAGTAATTAATAAATCATTTATATTGGGTTATACTTAATGCATGTTGTTCTTTTCAATTATCGTGTGTGTCCTAACGTACCTTATATAATTATGTCCCAACTTGCGCCATGTTATGTTGAAACTAATACTTTTATAGAATAAAAAGAGCCATATTTTTTTAAATGATGAATATGTATTCACTTCTTTTATACGATATATGCATTGTATCCGTCTAATCGTTCTTTTTCCTGGGCTTCAGTTTCCCTACGGAATACATTGCCAATACAAATCAGACAATCAACGTCACTCACTGCATTTAACGCCCTTTTAAAATCCCACCTTTTCCAACCATGTTTTTTTGTAATTTGTCCTGCCTGGTTAATTTGAATGTAAAGCGCATTGATGTTTTAGCATGTGATATATAAGAAACATTATTATTATTATTATTATTATTATTATCATTATCATTATCATTATCATTATCATTATCATTATCATTATCATTATTATTATTAATAATAAGGCTGTTTATTTAAAAAAATATGTCAAAATTAACCACGCCCTCATGCATTAGGTTCTTTAAAGTTGTAAAACAACGAAGTGGCGCTGAAATTTACTGGCTTTTTTCCTTTCACAAATTTCTGGTTCCAATATGGTCGCTTCTGGCCCCACTCCTATCCCTTGAAATTGAAACTTTGTTTAAAAAGCATGACTCGTATATAGGCCTACCGGCCACTAAACTGTGATAAAACTGACTGCTGGACATGAGATGGATTAGAAAAATGGAATTTGACAGATGCGTTCATACTGAATACCGGTGGGGCACATAGTTTTAAGCGACCATAAATGTCCTGCCATGTCAAGTATTACTTCGAATGACAGGACATTTAACCATGCGTAAAATGCGCTGCTCCATAGGGTTTTTCCAACCGAACCGTAAGATCCGGGAGCGTCCTGGGAGAGGTTTATTTTCTTTAAAAAGTACATTGCCATGTGAGACAAACTCCATGTTAGGTAACATGGTTGTTTGATAAGGCATGAACTATGTTACTTGAATAATTTGTTGATCATACTGAATTCTAGTCCGAGACTTGTCTACTATTGATAAGTTATAATTTATTATTTCATGAGCGTCACATACCTGACGTTCCATACTTGTTGCCTTCGTTTGTAAAAACAGGATACCCAAGAGTTTTATAAAATAATATTGATTAAAAGAACAATATAGATATTTATGTCAAATTAATTTACATTCGCGATAGGCCTATCACCGTATAATGATGAAAAGTAGGGGAAAACAAAAGAAAGGAAATAAGAAATACATGGATTTCCCGTTCTCAAACTCAAATTCAAAACCCACATTCATAGTGCCCAGCGTGTGCAATGGCATTAATCATAAGGTACCGTAATTAGTATTGTTAAAACAAGAGCGATCGCTCACCAGGTCCGCGCTTCCACAGTGATTTCGAGGAGTAAAATCATTCCTCCATCATTAATTACTCAAGCACTATAGTAGACCAGGTCGCATGGATTTAACTAAGGGTTTTAGTACCCACTAAACTGTGGTGGGACTCGAACATATTGACATTCTCTTTTGTAGAACGGTCATGTTAAACGATGTCTTAACCAATAGAGCTACCCATGCGGTTGTTGAAATTACCTGGATTTTACACTACTTGATGAAACGCGTTTTTGGTTTTCTGGTTTTAGCGGACACCCTGGGGTGTAACTTAAAAAAGGGGAGATGAACCTTTGTTGGGAATGGGGTCTAATTTATGTGTACAAAATTTTAAGCATGTCCGTTCAAAACTGGTGACGCTGGACGCTTTTAAAGTTATGGTCGCAACAACACCACCACCACCACCACCACCAACAACAACAACAACAACAACAACAACAAATGAGTGAGAACCTACGGTCCGCTTCGCGCGGACCTAGCTACCAAGAATAACACAAGTGAGGTTCTAAGGTCCGCTCTGCGCGGACCTAATTAGCACCGGCCATTAAGTTTGTCTTTAGCTAACATACACCAAACATCAATTAACAGACGATTGCATTATTTTCGACTGACAAAATACAAATCATTGTATTGATTAAATGGAACTGTCGGATCTAGAAGTGTGAATTCACTGATGTTGGAATATTTAAAACTAGGTCACTTAAAATTATAGCGCATGTATTGAGAAAACTCATTTTTAACACATATTAAAGATTTAAGTAATAATCTTGAATCATATAAATCAGATTATTAAACAAATGTTTATATGTAAATTTGTAAAGCCAATGCTAACAATAAAAAAGTGTGAATATGGGGCAAGGCATGGCAAAAACCACCAAGTTGTCGCACAGGAAGCTATTGAAAAATAAGCAAATAAACAACAGGAAATATAAACAAGTACAAAGGAATTTTTTGTCTATTTTGTACCATAACTTTGGTTATAGATGTCCAATTTTGGTAAATGATACCTCATTTTAAAGCTTGTAATAATGTTATAGTTTCAATATTACCTCCATTTTCCAATTTTGCGACAATTTGGTGGTTTTGCCATGCCTTGCCCCATATTTATATATTCTGAAATCCATGTCACTAATTAACAAGAGGAAAGCAATTTTTAAATTGTTTATTTTTTCGGCGAAATATGAGGCCTATAGATCTACTGAATTCTGTAGACATGAGAAATTATATACCAGGTTCGAATTTCCACCATAGATTTATTATTACGGCTAGATGGAAGTCCCATGTAGGCACCTACTATTTTGATTTCTCAGCCTCCGTCACAAACATGTAAGTTAAATAATAATAACTGTTTTATAGCCTAATTATTGTATTTTTAACATGCTTTTGTTATACCAATTATTTACATATGTCACACATATTTTATGTTGTCAATGTCTTTAGATTTGGATTAAATTTACTTGCATTTATTGATAAATTTGAAACTTCTATAAAAGATTGCGCGTGCGCAATTTCGACATAGCAACAGCCTTAGAACGTAACACGATTTGATTGGTTGGATTCTGGAATAGTAGTCACTTACATAGAATTGCACTTTGGGCTATCTATTCTGTGGAAGTTTGCCATCTATCCGTAAATATTAAATCTATGATTTCCACACTGAACCTGTGACTATAGTCTAAGATAGAACCGACAGATTGTTTGTATACCAGTACTCGACAGTAAACTTTTACCTATGAAATCATATTTAAAATAAATACCATAAAACCAATCCCAATTGTAACTTTTTAGCTTTAGGAACATTTTAACAGGGTTGGATCAAGTAGAGATTAAAAGGGCCCGGTTTCAAATTTTAAAGAAAAATGCACGGTTCTTGGTGTGCCTAGGGTGTCCGGGATAGCCTAGGCCTCTGAATTCGCAAATAATTCATTGCAAAAGAGTTTTTCTTTTCAAATGAAGATAATGTTCCCAAGTCCAAAGGAGGTCTGTTTAAAGAAATCCAAACAATAAACGATGCGTAATTTTAGATGTATTGTTATTATTGTTGTTGTTGTTGTTATTATTATTATTGTTATTAATACTATTATTATTATTATTATTATTTTTATTATTATTATTATTATTGTTGTTGATATTTTGTGGGGAAATTAATTAATTCCACAGCAGCCGTGTTCCAATGATTTTTAGCGGTAAAATTAACAATTGTGTATTTAATCTTTGATTATTGTAATTATATAATCTCATCTTATGGACGCATTATTGGCGCGGTATTTCAGAAAAACACAATAGTAAGTGTATAATTATAAAATACATGAATTATTTATAACTTATGTATTATAACCAGGTCTGTGTAGAGAGAGCGGTCGGACAAACGCCTGCTTTTGAAAACGCATTCATTAAGTTAATAAAATATAATATAATGGAACGAGAAATTTAAATAAGCAGACTCAAATTCAATTAATTTCACAAAAACAATCTATGGCATGATTCTATATATATAAAATGTATATCATTGGAACAACATAAGAAATTTTAATCATACTTTTAATATCACCGCATAATTTTGAAAAGAAATTATTTAAGAATCGATATCAAAAATCATGAACGTCATCGACAGGGGAAGGTTTAGAATTGCCGGGCTGGGTGCTCTTCTAAACTTTAAGGTGCCGATAAAATGAATAAATTGCCCTCTGAATTCAGGCCAAATACCACAAAGGTGTTGCATATATCGGTGTGCTATCACAAGACATCACAATATGAAAATAAACCTGAAATATACCGTAAAATAACTCATTAATATACAAAAATCAACTGCTGCACTACATTGAATCCACTTATAGGTCTATTAGGTGGTACAATAGAATCTGTGCCATTTTTTATGCCTGGTAATTTGCAATGTTGTTGCATATGCGTACGATGTTCAGTGTGAAAAGAATTGCATTCCAGTCGACTTGAACTCGCCACATACGTCTCAATGGCCGAGTGGTATAGGCGTTTGCATATCAAGCAGGTGACCCGGGTTCGAGTCTCGGTTGGGGAGACTTCTTTTCACACTCAGCAGCACTCATTGTTTACGTTTCTATATAATAAAATATTCAAGGTATATCTACTTGGCGGTTTATATTACTTCTGATTATAAATAATTATAGACAGTATATCGTTTGGGGTCCTGCCTAGCTGATTTATCTACAATGAGAAGAGTATCAAATGGATCTCTGTTTACATGCGTACTGTAAGGAAGTGTTGCCACGACGTGCGATGTTGAGTGTGAGAAGAGTTGCATTCTAATCGAACTTGAACTCGCCACATGGCCTCAATGGCCAAGTGGTATAGGCGTCTGCATATCAAGCAGGTGGTCCGGGTTCGAGTCCCGGTTGGGGCGAGTTATTTTCACTCTCAACAGATTTTCTCATTGTTTACGTTTCTATATATAAAACATACAAGGTATATCTACTTGGCGGTTTACACCACTTCTGCTTATAAATAATTATAAAAAAGTATCTCATTTGAGAACCTGCTTAGCTGATTTATCTACATTGAGAAGTGTATCAAATTGATCTCTGTTTACATGCGTACTGTAGGGCTAGTGTTGCCACGACGTGCGATGTTGAGTGTGAGAGGAGGAGTTCATGGTATAATTCAGTAATGAAATTAAGTTCAATTTCATTCATCACCAAAGCTTCTGTAAGCCTACTGATGGTCCTATTTATTCAATACTTCTGTAAGCCTACTGTTTCTTCCATTGTCCTACAGAACGCACCGTGACAACCAATAACCCTAATTATTTGTCAGATAAATGAGTAGCTTAAGATTTATAACCAACGTTCAGAAATAACTTCATAAGAATGAATTGAGATAAATGAGCTGTTGTAAAAATTAATAGCTGTACTCTTGATAAATCATCTACATTCTTTACTTTATATTGTAGATGGTTCCATCAAACCTCCGCTTTTCGTAAATTGTACTTTTACCCTCTGGCAAAACGTTGGGTATTCATTTAATCTAGTGTAATTATTGAGGGAGTAGAGATAAGAATTATTGTAACCAGGTCAGGATAAAGTAAGAAAGCAAACCCGTGACTGACAGCCTACTGGACTGAGTAGCGCAAAGTGTGAACCACTTAATTACTCTTGCGCCATTGAAATGGGGGAGGGTATTGTAATGAGCTCTGTCTGTCTGTCTGTCTGTCTATCTGTCTGTATACATATCTAAAAAAACTATTGGGCTGATTTACTTCACATTTTCAGATAATGTGAACCAACCGTATCCAGGTTCTCCCAAGATTGGTGCTCATTCGCCTTACCACTTGAATTCTGGATTTTAATCTATTTCATTTTGTGTCTAGTACCCTCTCTGGGTGAAAAAATCTAGAAACTAGACAGGACCAACCTACTGCTATCTTAACCTTTCTTGACCTGATAACAGTATGTTTTTCTGATAAATTTTAGCTAAATTCTGATTGTAAACAAAATTAATTTCAGCCCAGCCAAGTTTTATAAGGTTAATAATAATGTTGTTTACTGTATATTATTGGCCTTTGCAGGTCATCTAAATTTGCTACAGTTTACAATGACTGAGATTCCAGACATGTTGGATAGAAAAACATAGGCGAGTGACAGTAATCGTTTACAAATGCTTGTTTTATTATATTTTAAGGTGTGAAAACTATTTATAATTATGAAAGTGTATGAAAATATATCGTATTCTCGTATTGTAGGGAGAGGGAGACTAGTTGGACTAATTGGCATCCGTCGCTGGTCTAGGTCAGGCAAGAGTTGAAATAGTCTTGACTGTAAAGACGCCTTGTTAGACATATTCCTTGTTGTATGTGTCGAAGACATCTTTCAAATGTTACTTTAGGCTCGTTACTGGTCATGTATTTTCATGTTTTTTTAAAAATTAAAGAACGAATGTGTGGTAATATATCCTATTTCTTTTTTATGCACAATGTACCGCTATGATAAACATAGCGATACACTGTGAATAAATGTATTCTTTCCTGCTTTGACGTCAGGCCATCGTGGTACATGTAATTTCGGAAAGTTGTGAAGCATAATTAAGCTTCAAGAAGCAATATTTTATTTGTAAACTATATGGATCACTTTTCACTGAATTTTCAACCAAACAGTACAATTTAATTCGGTTCCTATGTACCATTATCTTAATCTGTCTATTGTTATTTCATGATGCGTGACAGAATGAGTCATCACTTCAAAGCTTATAAACAGGATTTGCTCTATTTCATAACCCGCGTTTTCAATTTTTCGTCATGTCATTCTTAGGAAAATCATAATTTTGACGTGGATTTTTTTTTTCAACCAATCTGAATAAAAATTACATGGATAGAAACTATAAATATTCATCTTTATTGTAGCGGGAGTCAATTTTGTGTGCTCAAAGTATAAATGACAACAATCGTAAGTTTTAAAGATGAGCTCTAGGAAAATACGTCTAAAATTTGGCTTTTACACCGTCAGCGGTTAACAAGTTACTTGTTTTAAAAGCATTTTTGACGTGGATTATTTTTTTTTTTTGCTTTTTGGTTTAAAATATATATAATAATGTCCAGTATTAATTCAGTTTTAGTGTAGTGTGAGCCAATTTTGAATTGAATTTATTGATGAGTTATGGCGATGTAAAGAAAAAAATAACCAGTTTTTTAAAGAAATGATGGTGCGAAACCAGTGGGAGCCCCGCTGCCAATGAGCGTTTAAACGGTTTGGGAGTTCGAGAGATCCATTCGAGAGATCCATAAGTAAATTTATTCTACTCAGAAACGAATCTACCCTGTTTAGCACAAACTGTTAACTTAACTACACGGCGCAAATTAGTGCTTATTTTTTATTTATGTAGTTAATAATTTAAAACAAGAATGTACAATAACATGGAAGCTTCAAAATATTGTAGTTATCACATTTACATTAATGTAATTTTTAGGTTAAAATATCACAATACAACAAGGTAAGTTACAAATACAAAACAGTTACGGAAGATGCTAAATATACTATAAAATCTACTATAAAACCTCCTTGATTCAAGTAGAATATTATGCCGATTGCTGAACGTCCATTGGAGCGTATCGTAAGCTTACAGTGTTCTGTGTTTTTTTCATGATTTTCCGTTTCAGAGCTCCCAAGTCTCCAACTATCTCCTGGAATTTTAATTTTTCGTGATTATCTCT
>JAOTQE010060270.1:0-31357 GCA_025631205.1 Nesometra sesokonis | reverse complement strand
TTGTTTACAATTTTTGAAAAATTTGAGGGGTTTTAAGCCCCCACCCACCACTGTCCACGCCCATGTAATTTGTACATATTCTACTATGTTTTCTAATTTGCCCGCGTCCGCCTCGTGGAAACAGGTCACCCGCACACGCGCCCGCACCCGCATCCGCACCCGCCCGCGCCCGCCTTGTGGAAACATAGCTTTAAACGGGAATATTGCAGTAATTCGCAAATGCCGGCTTTAGTGTGAAAGGGTACACCACACTTCAATTCTGGCATGTTGTCGGCATTCATTAAGCCTGTATTCCTGTGGATCATTATTCCAAAATCACCGATTTGAAACAGCATAGATTTAGACATTACAAAAGGAAATCAAATGTGGCAGAGCCAAGTCTAAAGAGGCGTAAGTCAAAAAAATTGAAAATTTGACTTATTTATAGATTATGAAACCATGCATTAGTATCTTTAACATCCAAGAAAAATCAGTTTCATATGACGTTTCCTTGCAAAGTTCAAAATATTTAAAATGTAAATTTTGAGAAAACTGAATTTGAAAATTGCTTACCAGTATACATTAATTAAGGTAATTTTAAATTATATTTTCTTAACATTTTTTGATCATATATCTGAAAATTGTTAATGCAGTTTGAAAGTGGAATGGTTAAACTGTATGTTTTTGAAATAAAATAAAATTTGCAAAAAAATTTACCCTTTTTTATTTTTGCTTATTGTGAAAATCTAGCTTTGCGACTTATGCCACCTTTGGCTTAGCTTAGTGACAAATACAAATTCATGCTTTCTATTTTTAGGTTCCACCAAAAAAAAGAATTTTTTTAGTATATTCCAATTGAGCTAAGAGATAATTTTAAAATTATGGTGCTGCAGTTACTGTAGTAATTCAGTATTAGTATGATCAGTATAAGTTCAGTAGCAGTGAAAGAGAAAGTGATGATGAATGTCAAATGCAGCCGCAAGAAAAAACAATGGCTCTGGAATACTGCAGTAACTGCAGTATACTTAACAAATAGATTACTGCAGTACCTGCAGTAAAATAATTTTGACATGACCCCTAAATGAATACTTTCTACTACTGTACTTCTGATATTTTTTCCTAAAGATGAATACTACAAGCTTAGTACAGAATTTATCAAAAATGGTGACTACGGTAATTTAAAAATCAAAAATGTTATTTTGAATGATAATAAATAATATTCTGTAATTTGCATTTTTTTATTATTTATTTTTATTTTGACCTAACCAGAGGTATATGTTAAGCTAAGTAATCAATAAACAAGGTTGGCCTATTCATGTATAAAATTTAGAAATGACTCCATAATAATGAGTGAGAATTAGAATTTGTAAAGCCAATGACAGATTGTAATAATTGCATCATAATAAAAATTGCTTGAATAACAATTAATTACACATGTCTAATTATATCATGCTATTTATAAATTTATATACTTTACATTATAATAAGCTTAAAAATTAAAGAAAATTGATAAGGTAATTGTGAAGATGATATTTATGACAATGATAACAAAAGTGTTGGTGACACTGTGACTGAAATCACAATTTTTAGGCCTATAACCAGGTATTCCTAAAAGGGAGGTCGTCTAAGGGTCCTGTTGGGGTCAAGGGAAAACGCCCCTGTGGGGGCCGGGGGACGGAGCCCATCTGCACTCTAATAATGTGTATTTGGCATATTAGTTATAATATAACTGATATGGATGATGATTTTAGAGTAGCACGAATGCAGTAAGTACAGAAGTGAAAACAGGAAAAAGGGTTTGATATTGGTAGGGTGGGAGTTTGTTTTTCTAAGAGGGTTCACTGCAAAAAGGGGGGTTCATACGAACCCCAGGAACCTACCTGGCTATGGGCCTGATTTTCTCAACATATTTCAATGCAATGACAACTCTAGTCAATCATAATGCAAATATTAATTACAATTTTTTTATTTAATTATAAAAAAGAGAGTAGGTAAACAGTAGTAATAGAATATTGCAACTGATCATTTGTGAAGTGATACATTTACGATTATTCTTCACTGAAACTTTGTCAAAAATAACAATTATACTCAAATTAAAGCCATTGAGAAAATTGCAAATTTTATATCGATCAACTACAATTTGTAAAATAGTGAATAATGCATTAAGTATCTTAAGTCAAGATTATAAAAAAAAACCCCACAAATTCGGTCCTGGTAATGAAGATAATTAAAATATGAAAAATAACATTTCTCAATAACTTTAATTAAAAAAAAATATTCTTTAGTTTTTATGTGATCCATATTAAGTATATTCCATAAATGCATGAACAGTTTAACCACTGACTTTGTTGTTAATAGCTCCGGCTCAATGGAGCGCAATAACTACTGATCTTATTAAATAAAGGGGAACTCCGGGATTAAGATTTCCATGGATACACCTATAGAACAATTAGTTGTTACCTCACTGACAAAAATTTTACAACATTTAGACAATGATATAATGAATGAAAACACTTTTCAACGTAGCTATTTAAATTAATAAGTGGGTCTGCTACTCATATTACACAATGCAAAAAATAGGAAACAATTTGTACAAAATTGCCAAAGGTTGCCCTGTTGCATCCCTTTAAATCAAGCCAAAAATGGCCTTGCCCCTACAAAGCCCAAATTTAAGGTCTGATAATGGTCTCACTTCACTAATTGTCAGTTGCTATACCCTTATTTCTACATCATATTTAGCTACTTTCTTCCATAATTAAACAAATATATTCTTTATATATTCATCTTTAATATTGTATACATTATAAGCTTATATTTATACTTAGGTTAACTGATTTGATGAGGGATACAGACTTACGTTATAGTGATTTAGTTCACTTTTGTGTCCCTGCCCATCAGATCAGTAGTTCTGTTTCAATGTATTGTTTGTTATGTTGTGTTTTTGGCAATAAAAGAATAAGAATAAGAAAAAGAAAATTAATCGGTACGGTTGAGAAAATTTGCGGAAAAAACTGAGAATAACACATTATTCGGCAAGTAATTTTAACGGAACTGAGTATTATTCAGCACATTTCAGATCAGAGTTGGCAAACAATTTTATCTAGTTAATTAGAAAAGAATAATTTATTCATTTTATGACAAATACTATCGATCCTTGTTACTTAACCAAGGGACTTAAAAGCTATATTACCCCTATGAAGGTATGTTAACTATAGAAGTTTACACACAATGTAGACAGAGAACACCTTAACGTAACTTGGCCCAAAGCTTATTATGGGGCCAAATGTCGAGGGATGAAACAAACTAACCAATAAAATCTATATGATAAGATTGCCTGGCGATTGCATGGTGTCAAAAGTGCGGCGACCGTTTGTAGAGAAAACCATCAAGTAACACCCAAGAGGACAAGAAATTATCACGTTACTTCCCAAGTGGCTGTTAATTTTATAGGTACTGTAGAGTCTTATGCGTTTAATTTATTGTTCCCTACAACCGCTGATGAAATTAAGAACTTTGCGCGACGAAGACAGTATAGATATCAGGTAAATATATTTTTCATGGTATCACTTCACAATATAATATAATATATCTATAGAAGAGTGAGAAATAATTTGAAAAAAGAGAGGTCAACCTTTTCTGAGTCGACAGGAGATTATAGGGGTTGTAGTCAGTTTCTGTAGAGCAAAGTAGATAGTGGACTAACTCTCCATGCTAGTTGAATATGTGGCAGAGCTTAAAAATGAAAATGTGGAGTTTTATAAACCATAAAAAAATCAATTTACAATTTTCTGACTTATGGCTCATTTGGCTTGGCTATGCCACATATCGGTTACTTGTAGCAATCTGCTGCTACCCCCTAAAAAGCTAGGATAAACTGAAGCAATGTGGATAAATCGTTTTCCCAAGGGAAAAAAACGAAAATGTTTTATGTTTTATCATAATCATAAATATTATATTAATCATATATTATAATTATCAAAATTATTTTTTTGGATAATTACAGTTGAACCTCCCATAGAAGGACACCCTCGGGTCCGGGAAAAGTGCCCGCTTACGGGAGGTGTCCGCTTATGAGAATTTAGGCCGATAGAGGGCCAAAGTTGTAAATTTATGTATATGTCCTTTTGCCTCATATTTGACGGCCTTCTCAACACAAATGGCCTCTTAAATGTCTAGAAACTGCATTGTAGGCCTATATTTTATTAAATATTGTTTATCATTTTAAAGATTAGTTCATTAATATGATTTTCAGCCATTACAGAATAAGGACAATTTTGTACAGGAATTTGTATTTGTTGTACAGAAAAATCTAAATTTTCCGGGATGTCCGCTTATGGGAGGTAAATTAACATACAAAAAATCTAAATTTTAAGACAAAAAGTGTCCGCGTCCGCTTACAGGAGGTGTCCACTTACGGGAATTCCCAAATGCACTCATTTGATAGGAAGAACAAATGAGTCTTTGAATTAGTGTCCGTTATGGGAGGTGTCCGCTTACGAGAGGTGTCCGCACAGGGAGGTTCAAGTGTATCTAAAACAAAATGTCTTATGATTACAACCTAGAAATCCAGTTATTTTTACCAAAAACAACTGACAGGAATAAGAATCAAACTCTCAATCTTTAAGCTCTCCAGATTACCAAATTTTCTTTGACAAAACTTTAATATGCTTAAATATGGTGATGATGTTACACCATGACCATACATAGAAATATCATTACCATATATGGGTATGATCAAGTTTTTTGTCAAATAAATCTGATAGTTTGGATTGAGCATTAATTGGATGTTTGAATTAAAAAGCATTTAACAACACCCTAAACCCCACAGTCCCAGATGTGAGCTAATTATTAAGCACTAGAGACATCAAATGATGATATGCAGTAATTGAAAGTGAATTAAAAACCACTTTACTTTATACCATAAATTCCAGTCCCAAATGAGGGACAGGATTGACCCCTGGAGACATTACATAATTACTGAATTTGATTTAAATTATAAAGTATCTACTGAACCACCTTACACTACAGTCCCAGAAGGGCTCTTTATTGACATCCATATAATACAAGTAAATGCAAAGAGGGCAATCACATTAAAGAGGTCACACATCAGAGTTTTTTATCTCTTTTATTAGCCTTTAGGTCGGACTATAATAATAATAACAATAATAACTGAATTGTAAGTTCAAAGATTTATAGTGCTACAGAGGTTCCACAAGAAGGTGCTTCAAATTATAAAATACATTATGTAAAACTTGTTTTTATACCTTGATTGAACTTTACTTGGACAATCCAATAAAAAGAAGGATGGAATTAAAATAAAAATTGTAGGTTTTTACTTAAATCTACAAAGCACAGAATAACATAAAAAGATTTTCACTATATTCACAAAAAAATTATATTAACATTATAAATAACCAAAACTACTCATGAATCAGAGTTTGGAAAAAATATATTTTAGATTATTCAAAATTTTGAATTATTTTAGAAGGTTTCCTAACAGGGCAAAAATACATACAAAATTAAACTCCTAATTTTCTGCATTTCAGAGGGTTTGCGAGAAACAAAAATTCCTTAACCCCCTTAAACACAGTCCCAGAAGTGGTCTGTAATTAGAAGTAGGCTCATGGGAATATACATACATGATTAAATTATTTGAATAGATTACCATTCATCACAGTGACAGACGACTCACAGTTTTCTACCCAATACTCCATTTTTCCCATTTACATCGATTCATGAAAAGAGTTTTAACACCTATATGTGAAACCCTACTTAGACAAATATCAAATTTCAGCTGGGTTTTTAAATGTCTGAAGTAGAAGCGTGTATTATGGAGTGGGTGCCAATGGCATTAATTGACAGCATGCGCAGATTCTAATCTGACAAACATCAGCTACATGATTACATTATTTCCTTTTAGTGTATCCAATTAGGATTCTTTACTACTTCTTAAGCAATGTCAAAGCTAAATATTTATATTACATTGAATGTCTTTGAGGGGGATACTGAAAAATATTGTACTAACAGTGGCAAAATATTGAACGAATTCAATATTTTTCCACAGCCAGTACGATTTTTTCAGGATCCCTGAAAATTGGCATTCAATAGTATAATTATTAAACTTGCCAAGCCTATGTCTCTGCCTGCCCTAGTGATTATATTATATTGAATGTCTTTGAGAGGGATACTGAAAAATATTGTATTAGCAGTGGCAAAATATTGAATTCATTCAATATTTTGCCACAGCCAGTACGATTTTTTTCAGGATCCCTGAAAATAGGCATTTGATATTATAATTATTAAACTTGCCAAGCCTATGTCTCTGCCTGCCATATTGATTTATTGAATGTCATTGAGGGGATACTGAAAAATATTGTATTAGCAGTGGCAAAATATTGAATTTGTTTAATATTTTTCCACTGCTAGTACAATATTTTTCAGGATCCCTGAAAATAGGCATTCGATATTATTATTATTACTATTCAAATAGTTACCATGCCAAGCCTGTCTCTGCCTGCCCTAGTGATTGAGGGGGAGACTAAAAAATAGTGTACTGTATTAGCAGTGGCAAAATATTGATTTCGTTCAATATTTTGCCACTGCTAGTACAATGTTTTGCAGGATCCCTGAAAATAAGCATCTTCTTTTTATTGGATTGTCCAAGTAAAGTATAAGTATAATAATAAGTATGTATAAAAACAAGTTTTACCTATGTATTTTATAATTTCTTGTGGAACCTCTGTAGCACTATAAATCTTTGAACTTACAATTCAGTTATTATTGTTATTATTATTATTATAGTCCGACCTAAAGGCTAATAAAAGAGATGTACTGTAAAACTCCAATGTGTGACCTCTTTAATGTGATTGCCCTTTTTGCATTTACTTGTATTATATTGATGTCAATAAAGAGCCCTTCTGGGACTGTAGTTTAAGGTGGTTCAGTAGATACTAGTTTAAGGTGGTTCAGTAGATACTTTCAAATAGTTCACTTGACAAGCTATGTCCCTGCCTGCCCTAGTAAGGGCGTAACCAAGGGCCTAGATCTAGGTACGTCTACAGTACTGAATAAAATCCTTTCTCTCGTATTTCGGCTTTTAGGGCCTACTTACTAATTCTTCATATTCAACTGTTCTAAATTGTGTGAAACAACAACTGTTTAATGGGTGATAGCTGTGCGTTTGCTATTTGCAGGTCACACGCTTACCTTGTACGCACATCCGGTTTCTAAAATCGTCACATAGTGAAATCGCGTGACAGTGCCATGGGGGTAGATATTACTTTTTCGTCAAGGCCGTAAAATACCATAATCGTTTCTCCCAAACTAGAGCAGATTTTGTACCATCGATTTGTTGAGTTTTTTGGACAGAGAGGGTAAATTTCATTCATTTCATTCCTCGCTTTGAGACTTTAAACGAGGTTCAGCTTAATATGGAATTCAGTTTTTGGTCAATTTTTGGAGAGGTGATAAAATCTACGAATAAACTTTATTTGTAACAGGCTTTATGCTATTATATTCAGTTGAACCTCCACGCAAGCGAACACCCTCGGGTCGGAAAAAAGTGTCCGGAGGTGTCCGCTTACAAGACTTTCAGATGATAGAGGGCCAAAGTTGTAAAAATTATGTACAGTACAATGTCCCACATTTCACGACCTTCTCAACACAAATGGCCTCGTTGTAAACAAAAATCGCAAGAGATGTCCACTTATGGGAGTTAAATTAACATATCAAAAAATCTAAATTTTAAGACAAAAGTGTCCATGTCTGCTTACAGGAGGTGTCCGCTTACGAGAGGTACCAAACAAACTTATTAGATAGGAAGAGCAAATGGGCCTTTGAATTAGTGTCCGTTATGGGAGGTGTCCGATTACGAGAGGTACCAAACGAACTGATTAGATAGGAAGAACAAATGGGTCTTTGAATTAGTGTCCATTATGGGAGGTGTCTGCTTAATCTGCACAGGGAGGTTCAACTGTCTGTACGCATGTGTTCTAACACAAACATTACTTTTTTTTAATATTTTTGTAATATCACAATTTGATCTCATCAATGGTTTGACTCATTTTGTTGGGACCTCACAAATTATTTAAATGTTTAATTATTTAGGAAGTATTATTACACAAGTGTGTTGAGTTACGGAATGCAAATAATTAATACATTAAAACATTTAACAATTTACAAGTCAGTTAAACACAAAACAAAACACCAACATGGATAATTGTACACACACATTTAAAAATTAACAATGATGAATGAATATAACATAAATAAAATATACAATTAATTAGTAATACTTATACAGTTGACTTTTCAAAGCTGACCACTATTCAGGTCATTGAAATTGCTTGGTTTAAAGAAATTTTGGTTTTTGGAGACTCAATTAAAAATTATGTGCAATTTGCTCCATGATTTTGGGACTTGGTTTAGAGTGGCGTTCAGTTTTTCAAGTGGTTGGTTTTGGAAAAGTCAACTGTAAAAGGGTAGCCAATACAGCCTTAATATTTTAAATTGAAAGTTGTGTCTTTCTATATTCATTCCATTTGGAACAAATTCATAATTGTTTACATTAAACGGTGTCAATTTTCATAAAACTAACAACTCGACAAACCATCCATTTGTGCAGATTTTACGCCTCAATTTTTCCAACTTCAACTTATTCAATTCACAAACAAAATTGACAACATCTGTAGAATAAACTAAAATTACATTAAAAATGAAAATGTTAGAAAGGAACTTTAAAAAGGTGATAAACTTACCCGTGGGGACTCATCCACTAGCAGAATTGAACATCGTTCACAGCGAAGAAGCGATATGGTAAGCTCTAGTATCCGACGCATTATGCTAGAGAGTGTACTCTGTTCTTCGAATATCACCCTTGCTAAATCAAGAAGAACCTAAACAAATATAAGTAGTAATAATAATAACAATAACAATAATAATAACCTTGCTAAATCAAGACAAACCTAAACTTGAACAAAAGTAGCTGACGAGACTAAGGTAAACCCATAGATTTATTATTTATGGGTAGATGGTGAACTTAACACTGTAGAATTGCAGTCCCAAGTAGGCGCCTACTATTTGATTTCGTCAGCCTTCGTCACATACGTAAGTTAACTGTTTTAAAATTATTGTATTTTTAACATTCCTTTGTCATAGAAATTATTTAGATGTCACATATATTTATGTTCTCAATGTTTTTATATTTGGATTAAATTTACTTTCATTTATTGATAAATTGGGAACTTCTATGAAAGATTATGGGCGCAATTTCAATGTAGCAACAGCGT
Organism: Nesometra sesokonis; assembly: GCA_025631205.1. Lineage (NCBI taxonomy): Eukaryota > Metazoa > Echinodermata > Crinoidea > Comatulida > Antedonidae > Nesometra > Nesometra sesokonis. The sequence continues at coordinate 22,091 of JAOTQE010060270.1, read as the reverse complement.
TTAGAACGTAACAAGATTTGATTGGTTGGATTGAATAGTAGTACATGGAACTGCAATTTGGGGCTATTAGTGCAGACTGTCGTGTTCAAAAAAGTGCTTAAAAAAATGCTTCTCAGTGGCGGCCATTTTTAAAATGGCGGAAAGAAGATTATAGGGTCAGAAAACAGCAAATGATCCGGAATTCACAAAAAAAATCACTTTTAGCAAAAAATTCCTACAAAATTACACAAGAGTCTCTACCATATGTATTCTGTAGAAGTTCACCATCTAGCTCTTAAATAATACATCTATGGGTAGACCAAAAAGACGACCATACAATGCAGGTTTTAGTTTATATTGAACAGGGTTCGTACACCTTAAAACAAGTAGAATTCAAGGACATTTCAAGGACATTCCATGTCATATTTTCTAAATTTCAGGTACACTCAATCAATGGTCTTGCCATGCGTGGTTCAAAAAAATAAAAATGAACCTTTGACTTTAATGAAAATATCGATGTTTTACCTCAACTAAGCTTCAATATCATAAAATTTCCAGAACCTAAACAAACAAAATCTTCGGTATCTTTATTTCAAAACACACAGAATACAGACTACAAAAATTATATCTATTGCAGCCAAAGATGCTAAATTGCAGATACAATGTTGATTATCGATATACAACATAAAGAATAACAAATCCAATATATCAATACAATATTACACTCTAACATGGACAGAGAGAGAATGATGGCGAACTTGGCTGCCTAGATCAGACACCAAACAATTCGGCAAGGATGCACGTAGTCTTGGTTCAAAACGGTGATTCGGTTTAATTCGTGAAAAGACAATCAAAAGGGACCCATTGCGTTCCATAGCAAGTAGATGCCATACCTTTCTGATTTTTGGATAACGACAAACTTCACAACCACTAAAACTTCATCATCCACTGGTGGCGCATTTCATTAAATACTTAAAATATAATATACCAGACGTTCCAACCTCTAAGGTCTAAAATTCAGGAGATTTTTCAAATCTGAGGTCTAAAATTCGGGAGATTTTTCAAAGTGCGTCCTCTATCTTAAAATACTACCCCTTATCCTGCGCTTCATGACGGAAGGGCCGAAAAAACAGGCCAGAAAGGTGTTAACTAGCGTCAATTACGATTTACAAGTACTGTATTTATTGATTCTAGTAGGCCTAAATGTTATTCTAAACCAAATTATGGTACTAGAATACGTTTAAATTTTAACAGAATATAGGGAGATTGCTTAGAAAAATCGGGAGACTGTTAAAATTTTGGGAGACTCCCGGACAAATCGGGAGGGTTGGAACCTCTGATATACAGACAAATCGGGAGGGTTGGAACCTCTGATATACAGACTTGGAGCAAGTCTAGGATGCACAATTTGCCGAAAAAGTTCATTACTGAGATTTCAATATTCTGGTAAAATACGGTAGTGGACTATATTTAAATTGATTTGATTTGCAGTTGAAATGTTTAAATTTATTGGGTTTCCTTAGATTCATTGTTGATGTGTTTTTTATTAAAGGAGAAGAAATACAAAATTGAGGTAGACCAAAACATCAACCATACAATGCAGGTTTCAATCTATATTGAACTAACACATTAGAAAAAATACAACCATAATAGAAATTACACAAACCAGAAGTGGTGTTGGTAGTCTATGAGTGAGATACTTACCTACATAAGACCGACATATATGCCTGTTTTCTCCGAACACGGAAGAACACCCCTCGAAAAACAATAGCACAAATAATGGCACATCCCGGAAACCCCCGGCGCCATAATGGAACAACCCTACGAATACCAATCATCAACACTTTTCGACCGATTTCTGTCGTGAAGATGTAAACCATAAATGTGAAGACTAGAAATAAGTATCTGCAATTGCTTTTTTAGTGGGAGCAGTTGGTGCAGCGGTTGCGGTTCAGAATCGCTATCGAGAGGTTGGTGGTTCCAGACTCACTCACGCCAGTTGCTTGTGCACCTGAGCAACACACTTTACTCACACTGCTTCAGTCTACCCAGCTGTATGATGGGCACCGGCAAATTGCTGGGAAGTAACCTGCGATGGACTGGCGTCCCATCTAGGGGGAGTATCATACTCTCATCCATTCATGCTACAGAAACTGGAAATAAGCTCTAGCCCTATGAGCCTTCAGGCTTTGACAATGGAATTGCTTCTTTAAAAATGCCATGGTGGAAACTATAACAAAATAATAAATGAAAGTCTATGTCTATGTTAAGGGGTTGTCAAGTTTTTACTTCTAATTTTGATCCCTGAAATAATATACATAATCATAAATGTTATTAAATTATTAAGGTCCAAAATCAATATGGTCCATTTTCTGGTTTTAATCCTTCACTTTACAAAGTCTGAAACCTATCAGACTTATAGAATTTTAGTCATTTAAATTGTGGTAACAATCTTTGCCCTACAAATCCACCACAAACATCAGTGCCACCACAGGAACACAGGGTAAAGAAATAGCCTCCCAGAGCTTTTCTCTTGGGAGACTAATAAAGTATTAAATCTTGAATCTTAAAACCGAATAAAAGGTAAAAAAATTAGCTTGTTACCTTGTTGCGTTTCACTTCCAGCATGGCGCGCTGGTACAGGCGAGCATTATTGATACCGATTCCACAAAATTGCAAGTATTGTCCAAACACCTGCGGATGAAACAAAAAGAGAAATTAGAAGTTTGTAAACCTAAAGTATGGGAATTTTTGAGGTGCTTATTTATCCTTTGAAAAAAATAATTTGGTTAACATGGTAGACAATGGTAGCAACAAGGTAGATATAGTTAGTTAACAGGGTTAACCCTATAAAAACTACCATATCAAGGAATACTACCAAGGATATGGTTATGCAATGCTCTACAAAAACATAGGAAAATACAGCCATTATTTAGAATAAACCTTCAGATTAATTAATTAGACCTGGAATTAAAACAAACAAGCAATTACTTTATTGACTTTAAGCTAAATATACACTACCTTACTAGGTAGTTTTCCCTAGTAATTTAATATGGTAGATCAACCTAGTCAGAGAGCGTTATTTTTTTTAAAGGGTAAATGAGGCACTTATACAAACAAGGTGGTGACAGAGTGGAAATTGAGGGGACACTCATGAAAACAGATGACAAGTGAGTAATCTCTCTGTTTACTTTTTGTGGGGAAATTTTGTAGGGGCCAGACAAAATATAACAGGGGAACACATGTAGTTTAATGATATTGGGGGGGGGGAGGGAGGAGGTGGTGTAATGCCAGATGTGCCTTGTGTAAATCCGACCCTGGTATTTACAATACTACACATTTTTATGTATACAGTTGAACCTCCCGTAAGCGGACACCCTCGGGTCCGGGAAAAGTGTTTGCTTATGGGAGGTGTCCGCTTAAGAGAATTTTGGCCGATAGAGGACCTAAGTTGTGAAATCATATATCATCACATATCAGTATTCATCCTTATGTCTCACATTTCACGGCTTTCTCGGCACAAATGTCCTCTAAAATTTCTAGAAAACCGCATTCTGTATTTTACTAGAAAAATTACTAAATTTTCCGGGATGTCCGCTTAAGGAAGGTAACTTTACATACAAAAAATCCTAATTTTTAAGACCAAGTTCCCGCATCCGTAATTACGGGAGGTTTCTGCTTATGAAAGGTACCAAATGCACTGATTAGATAGGAAGAACAAACGGGTCTTTAAATTAGTGTCCATTGGGATGTGTCTGCTTACGAGGTGTCCGCACATGGAGGTTCAACTGTAAATTTCTCCAGTTATACTCAACCTATTCACCTTCATAAGCCTATTCAAAGCTTATTTTAATCTGTCTGAACATAGCAATAACTCAATTTTCATTTTCCATACAACACAGCTCATTTTGTAATGACAACATTTTGTAAATTAGTCTAAAGGGCAAATGAATTAACTTGTGCTGGATAGAAATCGATGTCGGATATGTTTTCACTAAAAGAGATACATCAACTAGGTCAGGTTTAAATAAACAGTATTTGCAAACAACTTCGGAAGACATCATGCCACAGTCAAAGTCTGTCAACAACGACCGTTGCTATGGGCTACAAGTCATAAGTGTATAACATGTTCCTAGTCAATATGACATAGAGCATATTCAAGCAAAATGACTGCCTTTTATTAACTGCGTAAAGCATATTGCCGACGACGTGGGTAGATAATAAATTTACCAAGTTGAACACAAAACTATGTTAATAAATTCTGCAAGCTGAACGTAAAATGGGTGATTTAAACAAAAATGTCCATTTATCATATATTTTTGTACTAATATTTGAATTCTATTATATGTACAATGATTTACTGTACAATTTTCAAAATTGTGTATAAGCTATGCTCACTCTAAACATTCACCCAGTCGCCAAGGCTAATTGAATTCTCATTTGGCTAAAAAAAAATGACCTCTTTCGCCAAATTGGGTAAAGAAAAATCCACCAAAAATGTCCATTTTACAAGGATTTTTATTGGTTTTTATTGTTTTTAAAAATTTGGCTAAAGAATTAACATTTTGCTAAAAAAAATGGGGACTAGAGCTCCCCATTGTATGATTTCGTCGGGGCCTAGTAGGTCCAGTCCAGCCCCAAAGTGTACCAAAACAGCCGAAAAATGCACGCTAAATACGGCAGATAACGTTTTTTTTTGTTCTTGCCAGACTGAAAACCGGGAACATGCCCACCTCACGCTTGGCCTATTCGTCGGGGCGTCGGGGGTTGCCCTTCCTGTCGCGGGCATTGCCTGTCGGGGGCATGGCCCTGCTGTCTTGGAATTCCTATTGCCGCTACTGTGATCATAATGTATGTATTTCTTCAAAACAAGCAAGTTACAATATTTCAAAACCAATTTTTTGTCATTTAAAAAAAACAGCTAAAGTACATTACTGTACAGGACCATCAAGACGGGTTTTAGATCCACATCAGATGATCTTATCATGTTTGAGTATATAAATAAATGGCTCTCTCCATCATACGCATTGTCAACATATTAAAAGTCATAGTAATTATTAAATAGGTCAATGAGATCTATCAGCTTACTAATTATAGAAAGCAAATTATATATGTCATGCTCTATATCCTAGTAGTCTTACGCTGTACAGGGAACGCTGTGATGATCTAAATCCAGGCTTTTGGAATACCCCAGGAGTAGAATCCATCAATTTATGAATGTTCTAACTATACTAATTTCATTAACCTCCTATGGTTTAATATCATGAACAATAATAATGTTCTTTTCAATTATTTATGTATATCTCACCACAAAATGAGTCTCATGGTAGAAAAATCCAAAACTGAGTTATTGGTACCTTTGGATAAGCTGTAATTTAAGCTTCAAATGATATTCTTTGGATAAGTAAATCCTAAAAATAAAATATGAGAATTTGAAGTTTTCATGTATGGAAACAGTTTTGAGAAAATGGGACATAAATCAATAAAAAATCAACAATTAAAAGACTATAAATCTCATGAAACTTGCACAAAGGACACTTTCCTGCACTAATGAAGTAATTATTACTAATAGTAATCATAAATGATTAAAACTAAATTTCTCAAAAATCTGACTTCATATCTATTTTGGTGATTATCTCTTTGGCCGTGTTTCCGCAAGAATTTCGGATTATCCGATAAAATGTCATCTAATCAAATCAATTTAAAAAATACAACTGCGCAAACTCAGTGTAGACCATAATACATTGAGTCCACTAGCGTCCGGTGATTTTTTGGTGATTTCCCTTTTCCTCGCGTGGCACCCTGGTTGCCCCGCGGTGAAATCCTTGCAAAAGCAAGATCACGGTTGACCCCGTGTCAAAGGTAAAAAATTATCGCATTTAGGTCAATTATCGGATAATTATCGGAATATTATCGGATAATTAATGAATAATTTTATTACGTCAGAATAGGTTAAACACCCGTTTCTGCAGCAGTTTTATCGGATAATTTTTATTGGGATAATTTATCGGATAATTTTTTCCTGCGGAAACACGGCCATTGATTTCACCTACAATGCGACTCATTTTGTGGTGAGACTTCACATGTACTGTACGTTTATGATTGTACAAAGTTATCCTGATATTTGCATACCTATGCTTAATTTAAATACGCTTCAAACAGCGAACATTGAATTACATGTAGTAAAATCAACTAGTTAATAACCATACTATAAACAGCAATACTTGTGACCTTGAACGTGTACGCGCGAGCAGCAGACACCAAACATCAACCTAAAACTTGACGTATTACATAGTTAGCAACCCCAAACTACAAGTAGCAATGATATATAACCTTGGCCTTGTTGTATCGTACACGTGCGCAGCAAACAGCAAACATCGACTTGAAAACTATATGCATTCGTAAGCCAACAAGTCAACAATTACAAACTACAAGTAACAATTATGACTTTGAAATTGTAATATCATACACGTGCGTTACGAAAAGAAAAAAATCGAATTGGAACTATACGTACATACTGTAATAGTAAGTAACGAGTTAACAAGCAGACACTACAGTACAAGTAGCAATATGACCTTGACCTTGCAGTATCCTATCACGTCCGGAATAAACACCGAACATTGACTTGGTCAATGACCTGGCATGGTGGTGGTGAACGCTGGTAGCAAAAGCTCCGCACATAATCATAAGTCAATGAGTTTAATAAGCACACACTACATGTACAAGTATCAATGGTAAATGGCCTTGACCCTGTTGTGCAAGTGCGTAGAAAAGAACTATCATCGACTTGATTTAACAATTACAGACTACAAGTAACAGTGGTATATGACCTTGACTTTGTAGCATCTTATATGTGCACAACAAACAGCAAAATAGTACTAAAACAATAAAATATCAATGGTACATGACCTTCATCTTATAGTGTCGTATACGCGCGCATTAAACACTGAACGTTGACTTGGAAGCAGGTATACGTACATCAATTTTAAACCAAAAAAATTAAGCATATGAATTGTATAAATGGCATTGACTTTGTAGTATCTGGAACATATACCGAACACCAAAAATCGCTCAATTTATTTTTAAAAAAAACTGTTCTGGCCTTAAATACAAATTTTATTATAAAATAGTTTTTTAACATTTGTGGGCGATATCACATTTGTGGGCAATGATTGTTTTTACATTTGTGGGTGCTTTTTTTTTACATTTGTGGGTGATGTGTTTTCACATTTGTGGATGATGTGTTTTCACATTTGTGGGCATTTTTACAGTTGTGGGTTTAACAGACCCCATCCCCCTAAACTTTGACTCTCTACCAGCCCCCATTAGGACCTCCCCTTTTCCAAAGGTCTGAATCCGTCCCTGAGGAGTACAATTTTTTTTCAAATATTCTAATTTCTATTTCAATGTTACTTCTTGTCTTCAAAATACGTAAGTTATTTTCAAAATAAGTATGTTAATTTTCAATTGACAATATATTTGGGATTTTTACAGGCAAATCTATCTGTTTAATAAACCCTCCACAAATAAGATTAAAAAAACATTGACAATCCAAAGAAAACTATTATATATCTACACTATGAAATCGATATTCGCTAGAGTTTTACAACCTTACTTACATAACCTAATAGTGTTTAGAAAGACCATGGCGTTGAAATTGACATTAGCTGGGGGACTTTCACACTGTCATGTTTAACATGTGTTTACTTGACCTCTTTAGATCTTTGCACAACACCTTTTAAAAAGCATTGGTATTTTCTTCATCAACTATCCGTCTGCCAATCTTCTCTTTACGGGTGCACATGGGTCAAAGGTAAAACAAACAAAAAACAACCTATTATGACAATGAGATGGATGAAGGGGAAGAGTTATAAGTTTACTATAAATACCAAATACTAATTTCTGTGTTTTGAGTTTTTAAAGGGATTTATATATTTTTCATTGTAATGATATTAGTACAGGTATTTTATACTGTTGAAAAAAAAAATAAGGCCAAATTAAAATCTTTACTAATTTTAGCATCACTGCCTGGCCTACAGTTCTGAAAAAAAAAATTTAATGACAAACAATATTCCAAATGGCAGTTAATTCAGGCTATTTAGTCACCATGTTCATAAGTTGAAATTCCAGCTTTGTTTGTAAACTCTGTATTTAAATTTGAATTTTTTTTTTAAACCATAGAAATTTTATGGTCAAAATACAGTCAGTGATCCTGGTTAAAGATGACATAAATATGTTGATTACTATTTAAAAATATACTGCAAAAAAAGGACAAATACACAGAAAATTGTAAGTTTTCCAGAATTTTTAAGATCAGCCCCACAATACACACAAATGTGGGTTGTCGTGACAAAATGAGTCGTGTTGTACGGCAGGTGATTTTGAGATATCAACAAAAATAGACAGAAAGTCAAAATTTTATGAAAACAAGATTTCAGTTGTTTTGCTATGTTTAATGCTTAAATTTTATAATTACAAACTTCCTGATTATTTTTATTTACAATAAACATGTTTTGAGTTACATTTTGTCAATGTTATTTTTCAAAATCAATGGAAAAAAAACAGAAGAAAGTCAACAGTTGTTAATCTTAAAAGTTGATTTTCTTAAAGTTTGATTTCATATTTATATTTTAAAATCATGCAGGGGTTTTGTTAATAGCAGGTAACCGGTAAAAATTGCCGTCTGTTGGCGGATAAAATCCACCTGTGAATATGAGTGGAAAGGAGTGGATTCTGTAAATCATTTTCGAAGTTACCTGCGGTGAAATATTTCTTGCCACCTTAAGTAAAAATTAACAAAACCCCTGAAATGATGTTTCTCTGGTTATACTCAAGCTATGAACTTCATTTAAAAAACCAGTTTAAAGCTTATAATCCATTCTTTCCAAATATATCAATAACTCAATTTTGATTTTTTGTACAACACGACTCATTTTGTGGTGACACCTCACAAATGTTTTACCAAGAAAATCTTACTTTATTGTTAACTTTATTATTAATTTTTTTACTTATCAAGCAATAGATATTTGAAAATTAAATAATTTTCTAAATAATCTGTAACACAATTTCACAGAATTAAGTAACACGTCACCAAAACAAAAAAAATGATTGTGTTATGTCTACTTGGATAGGTCTGTGAACCATGGAAATTTAAGCAATAACGCATCTACCCAGAAATTTTACTTCAACTTGGGACCTCTGAAGTGGTCTTTAAAAACATAAAGCTTTGGCAGGATCTCACAATGACTAAAAAAAAAAAAAAACCAAAAGACTGAGCATTTTCATTTCAAACTTAATTCATTAAAGTAGACACCAGATGAATTTGACAAAGAAGTCTATTCCAGAAGAGGCAATGCCTTAAGGCCCGTTCGGGTGAGAATCAAAGAAAAGAAACAGTGTAAAAACAATTTTTTTATCCAAAGGTGGTAGAGTATCAGTCTGTCTGTGTCTGTCTCTTGATTAAAACACCACAAAAAGGTTTATGATGCAGACGATGTCGATGCCAATCATTCTATTTGTTTTCCCAAAACCATCCCATTATTCGAAGTCACTTGTATCATGATTGCCGAATGCTTTTACAGTACGTCATTTTATACACATTACGTGTACATTCCCATAGCGAGTTTTATAAATTTTACCCCACATTTTCAAAGAAATGTAGTGTAATTTTGAATTAACCACTTCACTGGCTTATCACATTAAATGTTTATAAGGGATAGGAATATAATGTACAGCAAAATGATCAATTAGAAACTATAACCCAACCCTTTGAAAAAAATAACTAATAATAATGGTAGATAATGGTAGTTACAAGGTAGATAAAGGTAGATAACAGTGTTAACCCTATAAAAGCTATCATATCAAGGGATACTACCAAGGATATGGTCAGAAATGCTCTACAAGTATACATAGGAAAATACAGCCATTATTTAGAATAAATCTTAAGGCATCAATAACATCAACAGACAACTACATTACTAGGTAGTTCTGTGTTGCTAGGTAGATCTCCCTAGTAACTTAACATGGTAGATCAACCTAGTCAGAGTGTGTTATTTTTTTAAAAGGGAATTATCCATCGATAAGACTTTACAAAACTTCCTAATGGGGATGTACCCCTAATCAAATGGTAAAGTTATGCCAAATGGTAAGAGTATGGTCGCCGCAATTTTACTGGTGCAATCTAATTGACCTAGTATGGGCTTTAAGGATATCCAACCTGGTTATATGTCCATGTGCTCCAACAAATTGGAGCGAGGTTTTGGATATTGAAAGTAATTATGAATAAAAAAAACTGCACTACTCTCCATAAACAGAAAAAGATGCTTCTAGCTCATGTTCAAATATGTTCGAATTGAGTAAAATAATAAAAAATTGATTAAAAACTGATTAAGTCATAAAAGATGTGGATCAATGTGGATTTTTACTGGTATTTCCCCGGTTTCGGTGTTAAATCCATGGGCGGAATAAACACCTTCAGCTGAAAAAGGGAATTTGTTTTACCAGTAAATAACACTGCAAAAAAATGGCCCAAGTGGGCCATTAGAGAGAGCTAAATAAGAATGTTTTAACCTTGACTACATGAAAGTTAAGCACATCCACTACCAACAATGTCAAGTATTAAATTAATTGAAAATCATGAATCTAACTATGTATGCCTGGTAAAAAATAGAAAAATATAGCAAAACCAAGCCAGTAAAATCAGCAGTCCAATTGCCAGTAATTTTCACACTGCTTCATTATCAACATTACGCAATTTGTTTTTTTTAATATAAAAAGAGACAGGATGTAAGTCGTTAAACTTCATTACAATTAATCAATTTTACCACTTGAATTAGTATCAGCTAATATCAATATTGTTGATAGTAATCCTCTACCAAGTGAATCCCGAGGGACATATGAATGAAATTGAAAGTGAATAGCTGTTTCTTCTATCCTTTTACGGAACTCTGTGCATGGAAATACACATGATTTAGACAGCTTTCATCATCATATTGTACTTTTAACATTTGTGTGGTCTTACAACAAAATGGGTTTCATGGTAGGAAAATCCAAAATTGAGTTTTTGGTACCCTCTATAGAGCATAATGTAAGCTGTAATAGGTCAGATTTTATGCAGGAAAGTGTCCTTCATGTAAATTTTCTAAGATTTATAGTCTTTTAATTGTTTATTTTTAGATTGTTTTATTTGCAATTCCTCAAAACTGTAATTCCATACATAAAAATTTCAAATGCTCATATCATCACCCAATGACTGTGAATTAAAATTTAGATTACAGCTTATAGTATGCTCTATTAGAATACTAATAACTCAATTTTGGATTTTCCTACCAAAGCGACTCATTTTGTGGTGAGGCCTCACATATTGTATTGTTGTAATAAAAATTAATAAATATTTCTTGTCTTGTCTTGTCTTGGTACTACCCAACAACCCAAAAAACGAGGGGTTCACACGGGTAGCACTACTAGATCATGGTAAAGAAATGGTGTTCATCCAGGTTTGAACCATGGACCTCAGGATTGCAAGGCAAGCATGTTAACAACAAGCTGTAATGCCACTTTCACCAAGCTACAATACCACTCCAAACCACAATAGTTTATTGTATCATTATTGTAAGCTCAATACACTTTCTATATTAAATTCTTGAATAAGTGCCACTCTTACATAAACGCCCTACCAGGTAAGATTTTTTTTGCTACTCTCAAGAGTACAAATTCTCAATATAAATTGACCAGTTTTCATATTGATAATTAAATTAAGAATTTGAATTTTTCATGCTGCATCTCTAGGCAGATACGTACAAGATGGACGATAAGAAACTGTAGGTTGTGGAAGTATACTACAAAGGTAAAGTAATTGAGAAAAAAAAAGAACTACCAACAAAAACGTCTGATTAAATCAGATGAAAACATGCATTAAAAAAAAATGAATGCCCATGCCCAGTTATGATTAATGGCAACAAATGAGGCGATCCTGTGCTAGTCCAGGACCCAATCAATGGGATCTAAGTTGCAAAACAACCTTCTTAGCAGGTGATTTGCATTTACAAATTAGAGACAGCTGTTAACTGAGAATGGGTACCATGGCTGAGCAATTAAGTCTACTGGCAAATACTAACTGAGCTAATCATGCAGTACAGTGAAACTTATCATTTACAAACCTTGTATTTTGCAGATACTTTTTAACACTTCTCCTATAGGCACTATATATTTTTTTGGTATTTTTTTTTTATTTTGGTGGAGAAAATGCTGTGTATCAAGTTTGGACATACTTAGAGATATTTTCATCAATAATAAAATCAATTTTTTATTCTTTAGAATGTTATTAAATATTATTATTGTTATCATTATCATCAATTTTTAGGAAGTTTACATCCGCATTAGCCTTTTCAAGCCTTTTTTTTATAATTGATCAAACTAAGAAGTTGCTAACAAACCAATCAATTGAACTGACCTGACTGACAGTTTTGAACCTTTGATTCACCAGCGTCCTTCTTCTGAGTGACGGCTCGGTTATTAAACAATCTGATCACCGGTAGGTGGCGGTCGTCTAACAACAGGGTCGTATACGTGACTTCATCTCTGTGCATATTTATGAAGGGGCCCACTTTCTGAGTCATGTATACAACCCTGTTGTTAGACGACTGTCTGAAGGACACCGGTGAATCAAGACGTCCGAAACTGTCAGACAGGCCAGTTTAATTGATTGGTTTGTTAGAAATTTAAACTTATCATTATCATATTTCCAAACCAGATGAACATTTTCAGTTATCCAAGAAGTTGCATTGCACACTATATATTTCAATTTGCATGTTAGAAAGTTAAGTCAAGCAAGGTATATAAGACTTAGACTTCTGTTTTTTTTATTTTAGTTACCCTTTGAAAAAAATAACTCTGTTAACATGGTAGATAATGGTAGTGACAAGGTAGATAAAGGTAGTTAACATGGTTAACCCTATACAAAACTACCATATCAAGAGATACTACCAAGGATGGTCAGCAATACTCTACAACAAGTAATAGGAAAATACAGCCATTGTTTAGATTAAACCTTAAGGCATTAATAACATCAACATGACAGGGTAATTACATACTGTAGTTCTCTGTGGTTCTAGGTAGAACTCTCTAGTAATTTAACATGGAAGACCTACCTTGTCAGAGGATGTTACTTCATTCAAAGGATATACTGAAGATGTTGTAGTGATTATGATGTCTGGTATTAAAAGTATTTTTGTTGCTCTCAAATTTGTCTTCATTTTGTTTTCTGTTTGGAAGTTTGGATGTGTCATTAAAAACAGTTCAAGCAATCATACAAAAAGCTTAAAAAGGCTAATACCGACATAAGCTTTCTTAAAAATTGCAAACTTTTCGGCGTATTTCCAAAATCTATTACCTTTAAATTATCATTATTAAAATGTATGTAAAAATATTAATGTCTAAATCAGCAAACTTGCATGAACTGAAGATTTAAAAAAGCATACAATTTATTTGCATTCAATCTCAATGCCATAAATTTGCATTCATATTTTAGTGTCTGTTATTAACTTGAGTCATAGTTATTAAGATCAATATGAAGAAGACGTCGAATGATAGAATCCACTGGGTGATCAAGAAATCAACCACAATGAATACTAAACATCCTATAGTAATAATTATATAAATCATGTTTTTGCTAAGCATAAATTCAGAATGGACATTTCTATGATTTGGAAACAGTTATTCAGAGCTCCCATGTTGGAAAACCAAAAATCCTGAAGATTATTGGGTATCTAAAAGTGAAATTATATGACCAACAACGCTTTGATTATTACAAATAAAAAGGATTTGGTACAATGATTTACAAAAAAACATTGTAAATATCATTTATTATCCAAAGAAATTAAAAATACTACATTTTTTTTTATGTATTACTAATTTATAAAAAATCCTGGAGAAAAAAATAAAAAATGTAAACTCCTGGAAAAATTTCCTGGAGCCTAGGAGATGATGCAAAATTCCTGGAGACTTGGGAGCCCTGGTTATTATTGGTTGTTTATATGTGGCAGAGCTAATCCAAGGAGTGACAAGTCAAAAAAAATTGAAAGTTTAATCATTATAAAAACTTACGAAATTTCATATTATTATCTTTATCATTCAAAAAAAAAATCAGTTTTATACGTTGTTTAATTGCAAAGGAATGAACAATCATAGATGACAAACATTTAGAATGCAAGTTTTGGGAAAATTGTATTTGGAAATTGTTTATTAGTATACTATGATTAAGTAGGGTCATTTGAAATTGTATTTTAACAATTTTTTGATCATATCTGAAAATTGTAAATGTAACTAGTATGGAAGTTTAATGTTACACCTGATTTTTAAATAAAAAAAACAAAAAAAAAAACCAATACCATTTTTGTGTTTCTACCTACTGTAAGAAACTAGCTGATCTAAGAAAGTATAATGCAATATTTCGACATAATTATTTCATGATGACATAATTTATGTTGAAATATTGAATCCTGTCACGATGATGACATAATTTATGTTGTAATATTTAATCCTGTCACGATGGTGTGTATTTTACTTTTCGGATTTTAGCTGATCTAAATGCCACTAAAATTGAGTTTTTCATTTCTTTTTGTATGTTTAATATAGTCTAAAACCTCATATCCAAAACCTCCAGAAATTAGGACTTTTTTGATATCAAGATCATTTCAGAAACCATTGAAGATATAGGCTATAAATTTAAAGCAGTTTCCTCCTACAGCCTCTTGTTCTTGATGTTAGGGTCAAATTAATTAAGTTGTTTTTAAGAATATTCATTCACAATAACATATAGAAGGAGGTGCAATGCATCCAAAGTATGCTACAAAATTAATTTATATGGGGCACATGCAGCTGCACTTGAAAATAATAACTATGTAAATTATACTGTCAATTATCAATCACTGACACTGTTGACTGGTACCGCCATGTATGTATCTAGCTAAATTACTATGGCCGTGTTTCCGCAGGAATTTCGGATTATCCGATAAAATATCATCTAATCAAATAATTGAAAAAATACAACAAACATTTAAAACATTTAATTCAAGTAGATATTGTTGTATAAAATATTTTTTAGTGATGTTTTACAGATGTATAGTGTATTTTTTATTGTATTTTAAAACATTTTTTAATTGTTTTGTACTTTTGAAATTGTAAAATATGCTCCATTTCAGTTTATACATGCCTTTGCATATTATTTTTTGTACAATAAAAGATACCGAGATATAACTCAGTATAAACCATAATGCATTGTGAGTCCACTAACTTCCGGTGATTTTTTGGTGATTCCCCTTTCCCTCGCGTGGCACCCAGGTTGCACTACGGTGAAATCGTCGCAAAAACAAGATCAAGGTTGACCCCGTGTCAAAGTTAAAAATTATCGAATTTAGGTAAATTATCGGATAATAATCGGATAAATTTATTATGTCAAAATAGGTTAAACACTTGTTTCTGCAGCACTTTTATTAATCGGATAATTTTTTCCTGCAGACACACGGTCTTAAGTCACTGTGCCAGGGTATGAACTTTACACTTAAACATAAATTATAGATACCAATGGGCCATGCATAATATAAGCAGGGTACCAAAACATGCAAAAATGTGAAAACAACTTTTTTTCACCCGGTTTGAACATGCAAAAATAGGTACAATGTGTCCACTTGTCTCAACAGAGGGCAGTAGACACAAATTCAACTGACAATAAAAAGAATAAGTGGCATAATTACAAGCCGCAAGTGGCACAATGCAAGTCAAGTAACACGGTGCAAATGTCAAGTGGCAAAGAGCAAACATATATAAGGGTATAGATTTTATTGTTATTATTTTAGTTTGTACTACTGTACCACAGGTCTTTTGCACTACAGTAGAACCTCGATTTTACACACAGGACCAGAAGGGGTATGTAAATCTGGCGGTGTGTAAAATTCAGTTATGGTCTTTTTTTTATAAGTTTGTTCATTACTTATTTCCTCATTTATTTACTACTACCCATTGTTTAGGCCTAGAGGATTTTAAGTATACAAAAATCTATAATTATTGGTAAATATGAACAAATTTTTCAACACCATGTACAGTTAAAATTTTTGTTTAAAGCACATTATTTTACCTCTAAAATTGAGGGTTCATGAAATTGAAGTATGTAATTTAAAAATAAATTGAGGTTAATGAACTTGATTTTGAATTGTGCTATTGTAATTTTCCATATGGCGTTCCATATTTGCAGGAATGACAGAAAAATCCAGGCAAGCAAAAATAAGCAAACGTACAATGCAGCAAACAGTCCCACATGGAATACATGACAATATACACTGAACTTGTCACATCTATTTCAGTGACATACAATAAATGCAACTTCAGTATACATGCCAGAAGGTGACAGGTTAAAACTAGCCGTGTTTAATTAAGTTCAACTTGTACCAACAACATACTATCGATCAAGATACAGGAAAACTGTAAACATAGAGTTAATGGGATACCTGGCAATGCCCCTGGATAGAGATCAAAAGATGTAGAGAATGTTGTCATTGATGCGAAAAATGCAGATAGTGACGTACTTGCCGTTTCCCATTTTTAACTGGGTATATGACAATATAATGCAATTAGAAAACATCTTTAAAATTACATAATTGTTTTTGAACATCTATGATTTTTAGAATGCAGGAAGAAGGATTTCCGAAAAGATATTTAAATGTTTCTCTTTTCTAATTATAGATGCATACATTCTAAAATGAAAATGTTGTGCTATCGAATCCTTAGACATGACATGTATCTGATTGCATTGTGTATGCAGTATTAGGGTCCCCCTAAATACCACGCGCTGCCAGGCGTTACCATGCACTGAAAGATTATACCATGCACTGTCAGTAAATTGCATTATTTCTCAAAAATATAATATTTGAGTATTTATTAGCTTCTTAACTAATGAAATATAGGAATTGTTCTTGTTTTATCGTTTATGTGTATTATGAAATGTGCTTCCTGCATTGTTCTGCTTAGGCAGAACGTGACCTGGAATTTATGTGACATTTTTTATTAATTTTGTTGAATAAAGAATGATATATAAACTTAATTCTTTAAATATATTTAAAAACTAAAACATTTTACTTGCAGCGCGTGGTTAGTGTGCCTCACTAGCCATTGTACGTTGGGCTAGTAAAAATCGAGTCCTGATCATAAGTTTATAATGTATTTTATTTCACAATGCTTAATATTTATGGCCTTACACGGCCTTAACAAAATATATCCTCCGCAGATTAAGTTATCAATTGTTAAATAATATATTTATTTATTTTTAATAGCTGGTACATATGTAAGTTTAAATTGAGCAATGAAGTTCAACCTAGAGCACACTGTATCCACATTTCATTGAATTGCATTTACCCGATTATCGTACAACTTAAATAATTGCTGCAACGGTGAATGACAGAATATTTAATTAAACAACGTCAAACAGAGCAATCATATGCCATTATTCAAATTATTTTAAGATTGTATAATACATTTCACAAATGATCGCAATGAAATTGACAGAACGGTGTTAGGATTGAAAACCCACATACATATGTAGAGGTACTGATGAAGAAATTCTATATGGAAGCAGTTGACACAGTGGTTTTTTTTTCTGACTTCTAATAACGAGGTACTGTAGAGGGGTACTGTAGAGGGTTCTAGTCCAACTCCGGGTGATTGCTAAATATTCTGCCAAGGCAATTTGTGGCCAAATGAGCTGCATCATAGGTGAAATAAAATTGACATAATCACAAAAATGTGAAGTCTAAAGTGATTCATAATGCGAGGTCTCACCACAAAATGAGTCACATTGTAGGTGTCATCAAATTGCGATAATCACCAACATAGGGCTGAAGTCAAATTTTTGAGAAATTTAAGATTTAATCAAGTACAGTATGATTACTATTTTACTTACATTCCATTAAAACATAATTTTTAGGGCTGTTTTCATGAAGAAAAGTGTTGTGCAGATATTCTGAAGTTTATAGACTTTTTATTGTTTTTTTTATAGATTTTATGGCCAATTTTCTCAAAAGCATGTTTTCATACACAAAAAACTTCAAATGCTTATCTTTGGGTCTACTTATATAAGGAATGTCATTTAAAGTGTGTGTCTACTTTCTATTTTCCTGCAATGAGAGTCATTTCATGGTAAGATCTCACATTTATCTATGTTGCCTCTCTCCACCCAGGAGGGTAAATAAGTACAAAGGCCATAGGCGCTGCTTACAACTACCACATTCCGGAATGGAAAAGATTGTTCATTCCAATGACTTGAGCAAAAATTTGAAGTGGTTAGAAGCAATTGGCAATACGTCTTTAAAATTGTCAAATATTATTAACGTTGACAACAGAGTAACTTTGAGACCAGACTAAACTTCTATTTGAGCGAATAAATAGAATAGTAAAAATAATATTTTCGTTAAACATTATTTTACAATTTTTTATTATATGAGGCATGTCATGGCAAAAACGCTAAGTTTTCGCAAAATTGAAAAATGAATTTAATATACTAATGTATGTAAATGTGTTTAGTAAGCTTTAATATGAGGAGTCAATTATTAAAAAATTGGATATCTTTAAGCAAAGTTATCAAACAAATTGAAAATTTTCCTTCTATATGTTTATGTTGTGCATTTGCTTATTTCTCAATAACTTTGTGTGTGACAACTTCGTGGGTTTGCTATACCTTGTCACATACAGTTAATTTCCATTTAAGTTTATTAATAATTGCATTTGGCTATGTTAGTAAATTATTAATATAACAAAATATTAATGTAAAAAAGAACTGTAAAACAAATATAAATTTTGGTGTTCTATGTCAGTAGTCAAGACACTTTTGTCACATTTTAAAATTCAGTAATGTACTTGCCCTAATGTAGTAATACAATTTGGTTTATCCCATCCCAAATAATGCTAATTTAGCAAAATTCCTCACAAATTTGAGAAATAAATTAAGAATTCTTAAATTTACATCTGGCAAATAGAGCTTTAAACTCGTCATGTCTACGACCCGATCTATATGCAAATACTAATAAATGCAATTTATCGTCCTAGAGATACAGTATAAAGAACGAGAATGGCTACAATTGATAGAGCAGACAAACAGTACCAGCCAATGAATATAGGAATCATATATTCTAGTTGCATGAAAATTAGGAATTCCACAAAATTATATTCTAGAACATTCTCTTTGAAAAAATATGCTGTTTTCTTTGTTTCTTAAGTTGGTTTTAGTTGGGTAGAGAAAATCTGGAATTGGTACTAGTATTTTCATTTCAAAAGAATTCATAATACATGAAATTTTTTAGCAATCAACAGTTACCTCGGTAATCCTCCTGATCCTACTTCCACCACCCCAGTAATCTACTTGTTCACACACAGCTTCTGTAGTCTCCCTGTTTACATACCTGCCACCTTGATAGTTTTTGTTCACACACTCGCCACCTTAGTAGTCTACCACTATGCCAACCGCCACCTCAGCACTCCCCCATTGATCACACCCATAACCTCAGTAGTCTCCCTCTGTTCACACACCCACCACCTCAGTAGTCTCTATTCACACAAACAACACCTCAGAATTCTGTCTCTATTCACACATCCGCCATTTCTGCAGTCTCCCTCTGATCACACCCACCACATCGGCAATCTCCTTATGTTCACACACCCATCACCTTAGCAGTCACCCTCTGATCACATACCCATCACCTCAGTAGTCTCCCATTGATCACTTACCCATCACCTTAGCAGTCTCCCTCTGTTCACATCCACTACCTCACTAGTCTCTCACCTCAGTATTCTGCCTCTATTTACACACTGATCACCTACGCAGTCCCCCTCTGATCACACCCACCACATTGGTAGTCTCCTTATGTCTACACACCCATCATCTCAGCAGTCTCCCTATGCTCACATACACACAACCTCAGCAGTCTCCCCATCACATCTGCAACCATATCAGTTTCTCTGTTCATATACCAACCACCTTAGTAGTCTGCGTCTGTTTACATACCCGCCACCGTAGTAGTCTCCCTCCGTTCACACAACCATCACCTCAGCAGTCGACCAATGTTCCCACACCCACCACTTTAGTAGTCTACCTCTGTTTGCACACCCGCCACCTAAGCAGTCTCCCTCTGTTTACAACACCCATCACCTCTGCAGTCTCCCTCTGTTCACACACCCACCACCTCACTAGTCAAACTCTGTTCACACACCTGCCACTTTAGTAGTCTTCCTCTGTCCACACACAGTAACCTACAATACAATATGCAATACAACACCAAGAATCCTTGAATATTCAGAATAGTTTATCTCTCCAATCTACATGGTAATTATAATGATAAATAAATACTCTGCTGGTTGAGTTACCTGTAATTAACTCATGATCATTTACATCAACATTAATATTATTCAAGAGAAACTCACGCCAGAAATTGAGATACTTTTTGACACATTTCAAATTCAAGCCGTCTCCAATAATATCAAGTTTCTACCCACACTGATAGAACAGAATGATTATATTATTAGATTACAATTCATAGTTTATCTTCATATTACAGTCAGTAATTATATCAAGTTTTACAGTATAGCCGTATTTAGGATCATAAATTATACAGTACGAAAGGGTCAGTTATCAAATTCAATGGCAAAACCACCAAGACAGACAAACATTGCATTGTTTAATATAATAAAGACTTCTTCCACCACTAGACCCGTGGTTTGAGCAGGTCTTGAACACCAACCCTTTTTTGGTATGCTCACATTTTCCCGGCTTTAACCGCTCACCAATACAACTCATAAGTAGCTAAGGGGTCAACCATACTTATCAACATTTTCAAGAGAGCATGCATACTCTTTTCTAATCCCATCCCTCTCACCAAAAACAGTACTTTAAAAATGCTGATAACATAATACTCTGTTTTTAAGATTATAATTGTTTGTTTTAATTATTGCGTATTATGAACTACCACTACTATGCAGTTGTCCCTTTTTAGTTATTACTAATATATTTTTCTGTGTGTTATGGAAGCTTTTAAATGAAACTGCTGTAGACCATATGTGCTAAAAATATATTGTGCATTGGTGGTTACAACAGGGAGGTATCTATTTTATACCTCCCTGGTTACACAGTGTCGGAAACAAATTTACTGAATTGTGAAATTTTTTTGATTAACAGTTTTATATGAAAAGCAGAAGTTGAAAACCCCTCCCTCAGCGTATATCTGGTATTCTTTCTAAAAATATTAATACTTATTGATAACCCAAATTTGAGTAGCAGCTTGTGTATTGGGCAATGCTAAACCCGCAATCACACTGGAAAGGGAACATTTTACCAAGACAATTGGTAATATTAAGGTTAAATTTTACCATTGTTCTCACTTGGATTATTTGGCATGGTTAGTTTAATCACAAGCTATGGTAAAAATTGTAAAATAAACAATGTTACTCAGGGTCAAAACTCATAGGAGTGACCAATTCACCAATAAATGGCCATTCTGTAATATGACTCGGGAAATTTACCCAAGTTGCAATGTTCGCATTGGGCTTTACTGCTTGGAAAAACTAACCTGTTTTCCTGGACATGTGGGACTCTAACTGCAGGTAAACCTATTACTGTGCAGCATTAGTAAGTTTCTTTCTTGTGGCTAAAGATTCATAGGATATGGTAGTTTGCGTAGGCAACCAAAAGATTCACATGATGAGGTTTGAAGAGTAGACAGGCATAATATGGTTACAATGATTTAAATCTCAGCAAAGATGACAGATTTGAAATGAGGTAGTTAATGATCCCGCATCACTGGTAAAGATTGATGGATGTAGAGATCAAACTCAATTAAAATGTCTATCAGCATAGAACACGAGTTTAACCTAGAAATATTAATGATATTAATAAATGTGGGCTAATATAGTACACAGTACATATTGTGCATTTGGGAGCAGTTGGTGCAGTCCCTTTGAAAAAATAACACCCTCTGACTAGGTAGGTCCAGTAGGAACGCAAACCGATTGACCTCGCAAATTATTACCGAATCGAAATTTGAATTGCCGCCATCTTGATATCGCGATGTCTAAAG
>JAOTQE010060259.1:0-18820 GCA_025631205.1 Nesometra sesokonis | reverse complement strand
AAATACTTTATTTATTACACTTGATTTATTTATTTTATTTTAATAGATTTTTTTAAATAGTATTTTCATTATTACTGTAATACATTATTTTTCGTTACAATTTATTTTCAAACTCCCCTGCGCGAGGGAGTTTTTCTTTTTGTAAAAGTTATTTTCATTTCATTCGGAATATTTTTCCATCATTTTTTAAAAGTATTTTTATGATGTTATTATTAATTTTCACTTTGGTATATTGTATTAGGCCTATATGGTCGAACCTATTCTGCGTGAGAGTGTTCCTCTGTTTCAAAAGAGTGAACTGAATAAATTATTATTATTTATTAATTTTAAACATTGGAACTACCTATTTGGTAATATAAATTGTTTACTACAAAATGTTTACAGGCACTGTAGGTCAATTCCTTAAGTAGTGCTTAACAGAGACTGGAATTTCTATGAATTGTACTTGTCTATAATGACGCTTGCTCACCATTAGGGTTTAAAACGTTGCCTCAACAGGGTTAACATCTTCCGAAAATGGAAGCAGATTTAAACAGATTTGTTTAGTAACATCATTAGCGAACCAAGTTCCATCAATGTTTAAGAATATTATATATATTTTATTTTAAGTAATGGCGAAGTTTAATGTACGAGTGTAGAATCCATTAGCATTGATTAGTTTTAGGCCCAGTAGGTCAGATAGATTATTGGCGATGATCTTATTATGCCATTATACGGAATAATGGTTTCAATCAGGTGGCATAAACTGATGATGATGATGATGATGAGGATGATGATGATGATGACGACGATGATGAAGAAGAAAAGAAAAAGAAGATGAAGATGATGATGATGATGATGATGGTGATGATGATGATGTTGATGATGGTGATGATGGTGATGGTGATTGTGATGGTGATGATAATGATGATGATGATGATGATGAGGATTATAGTGGAGGTGATGACGACGATGAAGATGAAAATAAAGAAGAAGAAGAAGAAGAAGAAACAGAAGAAGAAGAAAAAGACGATGATGATGATGATGATGACGACGATGATGAACATAAAGATAAAGAAGATGATGATGTTGACGACGACGATGATGAAGATGATGATGATGAAGATGATTTTATTCATATTCAGTGAAAATGACGATGAAGATAAATGATGAGCTAATAACAGTAATATCCTAATACCCTTCCTCCATTAACCTCTTACACATTCGGATCCAAGATATCTACTGATAACATTAACTCTGCGTTATGTCAAACGATCTAAAAATTGTCATCGTATAGTCTGCTATTATAAAACAACTAATTCCCAATTATACATCTGTCATCGATCGGCATTCCAATTAGATTCTAATTGCGGAATACTCCTCATTTCTTGGAAATTTACTGTCAAGATTACAACAACGGAACTATTGATTTACTTGACTTTTAACACAGACATCGATCGGATGATTGTAAAAATCTGTGTTTTCAACTACCTGTTAGAATCATCATTTCAATCTCCTTCACTCTTTCCTGTGACGTCATACATAAAATTTACCTCCGAAACATGTTTACGACGCGGAGACGTTAAGATATGTTAAATGTTAGTCTGGAAAAATTTACATATCCCATACTGAATATCAATACTGCTAAACCTGCGATTGGAAACCCTGTGTATTTCCCTTTTTTCTAACATCCGGTGATATCAGCACTCAGTTGGTCATTTCTATGTAAATGTGGTCACATTGAGAAGTTACATAACTTTAGGGTACTGCACATGCTCTGTTACAATTTATTCCAACAGTGACAACCACAGTAGTGTACTGCACATTCTCAAATACAATGTATTCCAAAGTCAAGTGGTAAAATACAAAAAAAATATATGGATTCTACATCAAATTCCACCTTGATATGCACCTCAGCATTTTATAATTAGTTTTATCTAACAGTTAAACTATTCAAAATTGTAATCATTAGGTGTATTTTTGGGGTAACAAAATATGTATTTATTATCACTTTTTATGGCAGAAGTTTTTATAAATTTTTAAACTTTTATTAATCTATAAAACATCATTGAGTCAATCCGACCATTAGTTACGGAGATGGTAATGCAAGGTCAAAGGTCAATGTGCCAGAAATAACATTTCCAGTCATTTGTGAACAAACTTTTTTATTACAGCCAATAGGAATATGGATGTTGTAAAAAAATTAAGATTGAAACCAAGTTTCTACAACCACTGGTTACAGAGGTATAAGGGTTCATATCCACAGGCGGCCATTTTGAAAAACGCCCTCAAACAAGCCTTTTCACAGCTCTGATTTCCGTGATTCTTAATATGGTATTTCACACTATATGTTGACTAAAAAAAAACCCTTGAATGGTTTCATTTACAATTAGTTGTGGGTATATTATTAGGTCTACTAGCCTATTTAACAGCTCCCTGATCAAGGTAGGCTTCAGCCTTCCTCGACGAAGTGGCATCTAGCTCAGCAAAGCGTAAAAATTTGGGTGTAAGCCACCTAGGTGGAATATCCCCTCGTGTGTGACCAAAACAACAACTGGAGTGAATTATGGGTAATGATGTTTTACATTTTGAACAATTGAAAATCTAAAAAAAAATTGTCATGAGACACGAATAACGCTATTCTCCCTCAATGGTTAACGATCAACAAATACCATGTGTAAAAAGTGTATATCTGAATAGGCCTACAACACAATCAAATATTGAGTATAGTCGTAGTGTTGCATGAACAAATACACGCGTCTGCTAATACATTTACTTATTGTACTGCAATAGGTGAATTTAAATTGGATCTCAAACCAAACCAACCGTTTTCCATAATTAAAATTAAACCACGGAAAGGCATTCGCCACACTTTAGTAGTTAATGAGTATCCATAATAGCTACCAAATGTAAAATAATTTAGATCAATTTTCAATAATTACCTAGCCGTATACTCTAATATTTCCATTCGTTGTGTTATTGACAAGGAGACATATACTCCCGTATTCAGTAAAAAATAAATAATATAGTTTTGATGCGACCCATTTTATCTATCTAGGTTCACTAACCAAAAATTGTACTAACATGCTAATTGGAATGGTTCATCGGTTGTGCTGAGTAGTTCTAAATAAACAACAGACATCGATAGTAATTGAGAGATTGCTATTTGTTATTCCTTGATGGTGTTTTGATATTTTTTCCTAGAAATATTTTAATTATCTTGATTTTTTTTTTCAATTTACTATGATTTTGTTTGTACATTTATCGAAGTAGGTTTCAATTAGAGTTCGAATTGAAACTTGGCATTCCAGTTCATTGTACCTGAGGCATTACAGTTCATTGTATTATTGAGCATAATTGTCGTAATTGCTTTATTTCACCCAGGAGTGTAAGTGGATACGAGAGGTATAATATGTGCTATTGTGCCATTGATACAGACTTTGAGTGTTATGTCAGGGGCGTATGCAGGATTCGGAGAAGTAGGGTGCTCAGACCCGATCGGATTTTGACAAGCAAAAAAAAAAAAATCGAAAGCAAAAACATAAACAAAAAAGACAAAGTAATAGTAATCGTAAATGTGGCAGAGCCAAACCAAATGAGACATAAGTTACAAATTCTAGTTTTCCACAATACGCTTCAATTTAAAAATTGTCATTTTTTTCAAATTTTATTTTATTTCAATTGAAAATTCAACTTTCATACTACATTAACAATTTTCAGATAAATGATAAAAAAATTCAATCTAAAATATGGATTTTATTGAAGGACTTGGAGATGAACAAATACCTTTCAATGCTGAAACGTATATACTTGGAGGCAAATACATGTGCAGTATGAGATCTGATATAAATTATCAAAGATATATAATAATGTTGCACCAAAATGGATTCCAGCAATTGATAACTGGATCTACGAAGATTTTCAGCAACTGTAATTCTTCTATAGATCACATTATCTGCAATCCAAGTTCCAATTTAACAACAAGTGGAATACATGTATTTTGGTAACAGGCTTCCTAATACAAGCTCCGCTTTTAGGTGTCGCTGCATAATTGTTAATGTATACTGTAAATTACTTATGATGTCATAATTGAAATAAATGTTTGAGAATTGAATTGAACATTGTTTATAACCATATTTAAATAAAGTAATTTATAATCGTAACTTCTTGGCATTTAAGTTACTTTCATAACTTACTTAGACTTAGACTTAGTTTCTCTTGTGCGATTTTTCACATCGGGCAGCAATCTCTCGTAATCTAGTTCGGTTTTAAGCCATTCTCTTTGCTTCATCCCAGGAAATGTCCATTTTCTTCAGGTCTTAGGAAGGTCCTGTGCCAGATATGTTTTGGTCTGCCCCTTTTCTTCTTTAAGTTTGGTGGTACCCATGTCATGACATTCTTTGAGTGTCCCTCCTCTGGTAAGCGTAGGATGTGCCCAGTGAGGGTTACATTTAGTGGTTTGATATTCAGAGTTAGAGTAGAGACTCTTGAAGACATTGGCAAAGCATTGTGGAATAGCATATGATGTGATGATCCTCCAAAGAGATTCCCTATGGATGCTATTGAATGCTTTCTTAAAATCTATGAAGTTAAGCATAAGCTGTTGCTGGTATTCAAGACATCATCCGATGACATTTCGAATCGTGAAGATCTGTGGAAGCTTGCTTCTTTTTTACGTAGTATTCAGTCAACAGAGTCCTTCAATCTTTTGAGAAGCACGGGGCAAAGCCACTTTCCCCGGGATGTACAATAAGGTAATACCACGCCAATTATTGAAGTTTGATAAGTTGCCTTTTTTGCCTCCACACACTCACCTTTCCAGCATTGTTAATCAGTTTCATAACAAGTTAAGTTAATTTTAAAATTAATTTTGGTAATTAGGTGGTAATTTTCAGATGATGGCAAATACACTTTTAAAGACACATTTTTGTTATATTTTTTAATTTGGCTGTGCTCTACATAGATATATGAATCAACATATAAATGATGTGTTACAGATTGGATAATGCAGTTATTAAATGACGCATGTTAAATGCCAAGGACAATATACACATTCCTTGAAGAACTTTCATTCATAAATCTTAGAAATGTAATCTTTTAAATAATTATCTAAATTTAACCGGTGTTTCATAATGTTAAATTAACACATGGAACTGTGTGAACATGTCTTCAGCTAATCAATAGCTTAGCAATAATGAGAAAATAAATCGGAAACTAGAAACAATTTTTGTGTGAAGGACGCTTAAACATTTATCATCTAAAAATTGTCTTTGCTTTTTCTGAATGTATATCTGAATAGTCAATTATTTAGTGGGGTTCACGTGGGGTGGTCAGTGTTTTTTTCGACCAATATGATCTGTCATTGTCATTTTTTAATATACAAAACAAATTTACGTAAGTATACAATGTAAGTAAATACAATTAAAATAATAAAAATAAAATTAAAATATGTAATCCTTAATAATTTTAAGGATGTTGATTCTATGACTCCTGATTTATTTCGCATGGAGTCTTATTCCTTCGTTCTCCTCTTCTATCTGTTACTTTGTCCTCGTCCTTTGTTCTTATTTGTATCTGTTTGTCCGCTGTTTCCTCTCTGTCTGATGCGCTGTTGTTTTATTAACTATTATTATTAACTATTTTAAGCACATATAACTATTTTAGTTAAGTAAAATTTAAACATGAAATTATTGCGTCATTTAGTTGACACTCATTATGTGACGTTATATGAACATGTGGACCCATATGCAAGATTGAATATTGTCGCACCTTCAATACCAAGATATTTTTCATTAAGGTTTCTCTTCGTTTTTATCCGGTGATGAAACAGAATTGAAAGCGTCAATATAATAATTGAAACGTCAATGCATTTATCATCGGTATATTAATCAGGTCGTGATTTTTAGATGAGTTCGATGGACAAATTCAGCCAAGGTTAATTACCAATGGTTAGTCTATAAAGTGCTTGTGGGGGATTTTAAGAGACGGTAAATAATCATAATTATTGTATCCGTCTGAACGATATACATTTTTTTAATTCGTGCTAAAATGGAAATTTTGTTTTAATCTGACAATTGCGTGACCATTTTAAATATCAAAAGTTTATAGACTTATTTTTATAAATGAAGATTGTCGAGTTACCCATTCATTACGGTAAAATACATAAACATGAACCGGCTCTTTATAAATAGGCGATTCAAGAATTATATAGTAAAGTGGATCAAACTGATCAAACAAAATTGAGGCAGTAAGCGTAAATAAACTACAATTTTCAGTGATTCTCATGTTTTATGACATCAATATCGCCTGCTATGCAAATTGGATCATCTTTGTGACTGTCTGCGCTTTCAACAAGTTGTAGATTTTACAAAATAAAATCAAATGGTTCAATAATGCATAAACATTTTATTTTCATTATTAAAATTATACATTAAAACGGTACAGTTTCAGGAATAATATAAATGTTTTGTGTATTTATATCATTGGTGTTTCAACTTTGATTTTAGTGTATTATTTTTTTCCATTATTTTTTATCATTTAAAACGTCTCCTTATTTCATAGGTATTTCAATTACTGTGAACCATCTACAAAATTACATGTCGTTGATTTTTAAATGCCATATGCAAAGATCAAAACCCAGTAAATTTACAATCATGTTTGAACATTCATAGCAGACAGACAGTAAGACCAACAGACAGACATAAAATGACAAGCTGAATAACAATATGGTATTAGAATACGATACTCGTCGTGTTTGGTTTTATCTTAAGCTAATAATCTGGACTATTTATAAATTGGATCAACCCTTCCAAACACTGTATCTTTTAATTAGTTATATAATGCCGTAATAGTAGAACCTTAACTTCATAAATCATTAAATAGATATTTTACAGAGGCAGATTCAGATTTTAAGTGAAGGTCCGGTAAAAAAATAACCACGATGAGATGGGCGTGGTTCCAGTTTTGAGTCTGACACGCAGGAATTATTGCTACAACCACCCGACCTAGCATACTCCTATTTTTTTTAAAACTTTTTTAGAAGTCGGCTTTTACTCACCTGAAACTGAACCTGATAAAAAAAACAAAAAGGTCATATGCCCTATTTTGTGTGTATGTGCAAGCGATGGCTGTCTTTACCGACTCATGCACAGGTGCTTGTAGCATTTTCGAGGTCGAGGGGAGGTGTCGGTCAGGACCCCTTAACACACCCTAAAGCCGCCAATGTTTTACACGGGATTCTTCGGAATTAACACAAAGAAGATTTCGAGTGTGTGGTGGCCGTCGTACTAAACCTAAATATAGTCTAGCTTGCAATAGTCAGAAAATCTAGATTAGTGACAAAACACGATCGTGTTTAGAATTACAACATTAATTTTAAAAGTAAAATTCCAAGTTTAACTCAAATGTTTTTGGTAGTGTGGCTGTTACAATTATTAAACTCAGCCATTGTGCACTTTCAACGAAATCTGCAATTTTCACGCATAGGACTAAATATAACTATTCTGTATAACACACAGAGCTCCCCGGTCTTCAAGATTTATCGAGTCTCTAAGAATATTGGATCATTTCCCGAGCTCTCGGAATTATCAAATTTTCTTCTAGATCTAGTTTCTCCATGACATTCTTCAGTTTTTGTGAAATTTTTACTATTATAGAGCGTAAATTTGCCTATTTTGTTTCAAAATATTGATTGAAAAAGTAACTGTAAAACATTTTTTGAGTAAACAGTAAGAAAATAATTTAACACTGACCAATGATCTCAGAAATTATTGTTTCTGAATAAGAAAGGCGTTGAACATTTAAATAAGCGTACATGTACAAATATTTTATGAAAGATATGCTTTGCAAATGGAGGTCGGATGACCACAAGGAAATATCCAGGAATTTTGTTTTTAGAACCTGGCACACCTGAACGAAAAAAACCCATAATATTACCTGCTATTTTACACAATCCTATACAAATTGATACACTCAGATTTATTTTGAAATTTTACATTGGACTAGAGGTACGAATATACACCCACGGTAGGCCAATACAGTTTTTTTTCCGGTTCTGTTTGATGGTCAATAACGGGTTGTTTTGCCTATTTTAGTTCTAATGGCCGCTCAAAATGATCAAAATCTGATAGACAGTATCCTGTGCCATTTAACGTGCACACAGGTTTTGCTGCACGCTATGGACGGTTTAATGTATCATCTGAGGCAATGAAATATTTTATATAGTAGGCATCCTTCAATCCCGGAGGATCATGGAGTTTAGCGCTCTAGATTTGTGCCTGAGCAGCATCTGCTGTGGCTATCGAGCCCAATACGGGAGTGGCAGTCCTTCTGGCACTGCGGGCAGATGAAGTTCGAAGCAGGCTTGGTTGTGGAATTCTTGGACTTTCGGATGTGGCGTTTTTCCTCTGCTTCCAGTTTCTGCTGTTCCTTGAAAGGTTTGAAACCTTTCTTTGTAGCTTGCCTCCGGGTATCTCTTGAAGCAGCTGCTGTCTCCCAGGTGTTAGGGCTGATACCAGTTGCTTTCAGATCGCGTTTACACACATCTTTAAAGCAGAGATATGGACGTTCAGTCGGCCTCTTTCCTGAAGAGAGATCACCATATATCCCGCCCATCTAACCTAAACACATTACAAGGAGGCTCAACTTTGGAATCAAAGCGGTGAACAAGGATATCCACAATTTTGTCAAAGTACAGTAGGCCTAACAATAACCAATACTAATATCCAAGTGATATTCTTTTGTTCATAATTTGTTTTTGTTTTCAAAAATACATTTTAAATTAAGAATACACTAAAAAAAGTTAAGGGTTAAATTAATATTTCTGTGATAATACATCTGTTTTGAAGGAGATGTTATCTATTAGCAGCTAAGACGGTTTAATTTCCATTTAACTTTGATTCCCTTTTTGATCTAAATTAACTGAGACATTTTAAATCAATCATCGTCAAATTAAAACCTAAAAATCATCAGTTTTGTAGGTGAAACTCATCTTAAAAAATTGTAGTACCACAGATGAACTCTCCTTAAATATAATACTAGTACAATTTTTTATACAACCATTATACCTGATCAAGTTATAGCTATCGTGGTAAATAACAAAAATTCATTAGACAAATTACAAAAATTTGAGAAAAACTATCGATAAACATTCATTAATCACGTTGATTGGACTTTTCCTTAATGTGAAAACGGAAGTGAATTCAGTTATTCCGGAAGAAGATAGGGGCCTACGTGTAAATTACAAGTTACCCAATAAAACGGGAAACAAAAGTTCCCTGTGGTCGTTTGCCAATCTTTAATTAAAATACCGCCATCAGCATAAACTGTTCTAGATACGAACAATATTATGTTATGCTAAAATGCTTCCCGTCTTTACAAACTGTTTTCTGTCGGTTGTTGAGTAATGGCGAGTTACGTTGAGTTGAAAATTATTGTTAAAATTTAGGATCGATGAGTTGCGGCTAATTGCGTTGAGTTGAAAATTGTTGAAGATGGGATAACTAAACTTCAACGATTTTTCGACTCACCGCAACTAGCTGCAACTCAACGATCTACAGAAAAACAGGAGTTAATATTTAATCCAGATTGTTGGCTGACTGACATTGAAGACCGAGACATCACAACCTATTCTGGTGGAGGAACAAGTTATTTTGGATAGAGACATCTAGCTGTGCACCAAGCGCATTTTCGAAAGAATACCCAGTACCCATTTCTGGTTCATTCCAGCCTCTGTAGTTGTGGACAAACATCACAACTATTGGCTGTTCTGTGGAATACAAAGAGACCATTAAGAAGGTTAATTAAGTAGACGTTCATACATTCAGCCCAGTATGGTGCTACTCACATGTTGATCTCCTATACTCATATGTATTGTACATTGAAAATGACCCCCGCCAAAAAAAATCATTGAAATTAATTCTACAAATGAAAATTGGTGTAGGCCTATTTAAAAAAAATTGTTTTTTTTAGACCGAGGAATGATGCAATTTTTAAGAGGTTTTCAGCCTTTTTATGTTTCTGTTAGATTTTTAGCATATAGGAGCGTTGCAATATTGGGATTTTTTTTAAATACCATAATAGTGTCATGTTCATAAAAAATCTTGTAACAATAAATCTTTCAATAATAAAAATCATTACTGAGCAGTGTGTTTAGACTAGGCGTGACCAAATTAATACCAAAGATTATTAGTGTTAAGGCGTCTACGGCTACCGATGACCTATATACACATATGCATTATTTCCACTACCGGTCGTGTCAAACCGCGAGTATTTGTTATTTCGGCAAATAGATTTGACAGCTTAATTGATGTTTTCATTATACTGAGGTATTAAAACAAATATATATTTACAAAGATAACAAGATGTAATACGTCCGCTGTAACTACTTTCATCAGATTAGAATCCTTTTAATTAGGTAGCATCAGTTGACGCGGATGCTTTATTCATTCTTGATGAATGATGTGGATGTAAATACTGTTTAACTAAGTACACGTTCATCCAATCACGAGGTGACATCATTTATTCAACTTCAGATAAATTGGGTATATTGTGTTTATGAATACAGTAATCGCCAAATTAAATGTAGTTTAGCTTCCTTGCAGTGTACTTTCTATGCAACAATGGAACAATGGGATTTGTTGTATAACAGCAATAATAATAAACTAAATTGTCCTTTTAATTTTTATACTTATTTTCGAAATGTATATTTCTATTAGACATATTTTATTTATATATACTGTAATAATATTTTTATGCCATTTTTGTGCTTATTAATGAATTGGTATTTTATGTGTATTTTTCTTGTAAATGTACAGTATATCCTTTTTAACACCATTAGTCTACAATTCAATTGTTTTGCTATTGACTATTGGTTTGTGATTTTGTACTCTTTTTATCTTTTTTAACTTTTTTGAATAAATATACCTAAATACATATGTGGGCAAAGCCAAACTAAATGAGACATAAGTCACAAATGCTAGTTTTCCACAATTGGCAGAAATTTAAAAATTGTCATTTTTTTCAAATTTTATTTTATTTAAAAATATACAGTACATACATTCAACTTTCATAATAACTTAACAATTTTGAGATATATGATAAAAACAAATCTTTGAAAATGCAATTAAGATGAACTTGCTTAGTCAATGTACCGTGTCAGTTTACATTTTAAATGTTCGAACTTTGATTGTTTATAACTTCCCAAGAAAACATCGTATGTAACTGATTTTTTGCAAGTTAAAGAAATTAACGTGTAGTCTTATAATCTATATAAAAATACATTTTTCAATTTTCTGACTTATGCCTCATTTGACTTGGCTCTGCCACATATTCAAAACCTCTCTCCTGATTTCTTTAACTGAGTCGTATTCAATTTTTATTGAAACCGAAAATGTTGCTTTATGAAAGAAACATGATTCACAACATGATAGCTAATAAGCAACGTTGTTTCAATGTTGACATGTTAAGTGATCTATTTGCAATCACCGTCATCTATAATTAATTTAACTTTGTGACTCCGTTTTTCATAGTAAAGTTTAAGGATACAGTGCTTTGTAATCTAGAGTTACCTCGTGTTTGATAGCTGGATATTCGCCTGTATTTGTGGCAGAGCCAAGCCAAAGCAGGCATGTCAAAAAAATGAAAATTTTAGTTATTTATAAATTATGAAACTACACATTATTATCTTTAACATGCACATATAATCGGTTTAAAAAACGATGATTCCTTGAAAACTTATGAACAATCAAACTTTCTAGAATTTAGAATATGAGAAACTGCATTTGAAATATGCTTATCAATATACTGTAACTATGAAGGCCTGGGTAAAGTTAAATTTCATTTTTGAAAACAAATCATCTGAAAATTATTAATTTAGCATGAAAGAACTGTATGTTTTGAGATAAACAATTGAAATAAATGACAATTGTGGAAAACTAGCTTTTGGATCGACTTGTACCTCTTTGGATTCGCTCTGCCACAATTTAGCTATATCCGCATTTTGTTTAAATTACTTTCAAACGCTACAAATACCTAATCATCAATTCTGAAAAAAAACAAAGAAATCACAAAGATTTAAATTTCAAGACCACGTGATACGCCTTTTTAGACATTTAGACATTTATTTACTTTCAAAACATGATAAGTATACAGTAAAATTTGATTGCTTGAAATATATACATTGAAAGAAAGCTTGATCCCGAGAAGACGAAATCTTGTGTTTGGCAAGCCTAAAAATACAAAATTTATATTTCAGGTGAAAATTTATAGATAAAAGACAAGACGAAACGACAAAATAATAATAATAAACAAAACCAACAATACTTGATGAAAACTGATAATAGTGTTAATGATCATAAAGATAATACTGTAATAATGATCATAATACTAATAATACTAATATTAATAATATAATAATAATAATAATAATATAATAATGATAATAATATAATAATAATAGTAATAGTAATAATAGTAATAGTAATAATAAAAATATTTAAATAGTATATTAAACATGATATACATATATGCAAACAATCCATAGATTTTTGAGATAGCATTGAGTTTTGTCACAACATACATAAAAAAACTAATAATAATAGTGATAATAATAATAATAACAACAACAGTAATATTAATAATAATAGTAATAATTATTTTAGTTTTTCAATTTAACGTTCTTTACATTTTAAAATTGAGATAGCCTATGAGATTTTTTCGGCTGAAATATAATGTTGTCTAATTAGATAAGTCTCTCTTCATATAGGCTTTTATATTCTACATCTAATATTTAAACTGCACTGATTGGTTAAAAGAGCGCCACGTGATTAAAAATATTCCTACTATTTCAGCAATTATATTTATTAAAGTGACGTCACTTTTATGACATCACTTTGCGGTATAGTAAAATACTATTTGACAAAGTGACTTCACTGACAATTGTGATGTTTACACAGTGATAAGAGTTAGCCCTAGCTACGCCCACTACTAGGCCTAGCCTAAGCTTAGTCTAGGCGTTCCGATCTAGACGAATCAATTCAGTAGACAGTGGAAACACACAAAAACAAATAAAACATGGTATGTCCGTTTTCCGGGAATTTTGTGGATATTGTTGAGTGAATTTTGAAGATGTAGGCCGGGGTCTAGTAGTGTATTCGCGCCTCGATCGCACCTCCTCAGGGTGTACGAAAGGTACGCCAGACCTAGGCCTAAGTGTAGGCCTAGCCTTAGGCATAAGTCCTTCGTCTTTGAGGCGTTTGATCTAGAATATAAAAAATACGTTGCCTAATTTCGAGTTGCTAGTTAAAATCATGGGCCTCGGTGCCTCCAAATAGTACTATTCACTTCGGGGCTGTGCCCCTCAGGGTAACCTTCCCCGACGGAGTGCCCCCGGCTGGCGCCACCATTGTTCGCAAGTCTAACCCTACTGAAGGTAACGATAAATTAAATTAACCTGCTGGCCGATCAACTTGCATATGTCACTAAATTGATGAAGGAAGAAAGATTTGAAATTTGTAGAAAACGCATACGGCCCACAATAGAAATGAATTGCACGGAATAGCATTGTCTGACGACGTGGAAGCGTAAAGATAATGATTTACTAAAAACAAAAAAGATAATTACTTTAAAAAAGCTATTTTTATGATTTTTTTTAATATCACCAATACGTTTCATTTTAGAATTTTTTTATTTCCGTTTGATCAAGTCAGGGCTGAAAAGTTTGTATTTATTTGATCGGTGGCGGCGCTTTTCAAAACATTATAGTAGGCCTATTATAACTATTTAATATATTCGACATGTCGGGCGCTTGCATGTCTCAAATCTCGCGGCTCCCTTGTATTTATAGCATTACAATGATATTTCTGTTATTTTTTAGTATCTGGTGTCAGGTTCGTCCAACGACTATTTGTAGAAACTGTTTTTAATCGTTGATTTGATATTTACCTTAATAAAGAATAATCGATAGAAGTATAGAATACAGATGCATCTAGTCAACTTCAAGTAAGAAAGTAAATGCATACTCCAAGCATGACGAAACACTGAATCCTGTTACGATGGCGTGTATCTCATTGCTTGGAGATGCATATGTACTACCAATAAATAGAGCTATGGACGCTATTTTCTAAGCTCTTAGCGGCCATATAGTTCAATTTATTGCTTTGTTTGTTTACGTTATTTTAATTACTTGGGCTAAATTTAGTTGCGCGAGGGATGATTCATACATACTCATTATTGCTATTTTTGCATAACCGCAACCTGACACAAACCTAAACAAGAATGGTCCTACATTTAGTTATTGGCTAGGTCGTTGGCGGAATTAAATATTATTTTATCCATTGTTGTTTTTTAATGCTTCCCTAGTTTTCGTAGACGAGAATAATAATAGCTAAGACACGCCAGAGCGGACATAACAGGGAAATGTAAATATCCCGTATATTATAAGACATCGAGTATAAATAACTGCCCATCGAGTATGTATACTCTATGGGTAATATGTAAACTCGATGTATATTTGTCCCATGTGACTTGCCATAAATACCTTAAGGTGAAGCAGAAGCTTTGCTTTAGCAATGGAACCCATACAACTTAATAAATCAAACAAATAATTGATGCTAATTGAATACAGTAATTGGTTGCAATAAGATCTACCGTACCTTTTAAATGTTTCCCCAAAATTAAATATTTAAAGGATGTGAGGTTATTAGATGGCTTTAAAAGTATGAACCAGGAGAAGAGTGTGTTTCAATGACATTGGATGTAACAGTGGGAGTGTGTAATATATAATAAATAGCTCTAATTGAAATTAAATAACAAACATTCCAATATTAAGTGACAAATTTATTAAGCGTGTAACGTAAGTGCGATGAGGGGTGTCTATTTTTCAGTTATATAAAGGCTGGTATAGAGACAAGCACGATTTTTAAATTTTGTGCGTACGTGTGTATAGTGATTGCGTCACAGGGTATTTATGAAAATAGAAAACTGTGTAGGAGGGGTGGTACATTAGTATATGGACAATAATAGTTACCGAAATAGAGTCGGTCACAGAGGCATTGTAAATCTTCACGATTCTGTCTAGGAGGCCTAAACAAGTTCAATTGAAGTAGGGTAGCGTATAAATATATTATGTGAGATTTCACTACAAAATGAGTTGCAACGTAGGTGAGATCAAATTGATATAATCACCAAATTGTGAAGTCAATTTTTTGATAAATTCAGTTTTAATTAATAAGCCATTTCACGGTTTCAACTGCGCATGTGGAGATTAAGGTCAACTAATAAAACGACGTGCGGCAAGTATTCTTTTCAGTAAGAGCCGCGCGTCGTTTTATTACTTGACCTTGGTAACGCACATGCGCAGTTGAAACCGTGAAATGGATTATTATACAATGGTTCTTTTATTTCATTATAATATTTTTTTAGGCCAGTTTTCTTATAGAGGAAATTATCCTTCATGGAGATTTTCTAAGATTTAGGCTTATTGTCTTTTAATTATTTTTAGACTGCTTTATTTGCGATTTTCTCAAAACCGTATTTTTATACAACACATTTAAGATGCTCATATCTTGGGAAATTTAGGTTAAGTATGATCTATTAGAGGATACCAATAACTCAATTTTGGATTTTCTTACCATGAGACTCATTTTGTGATGAGACCTCACATAGACCTATTAGAACACATATACGCAAAGCAGTAATCTCCAAAGAAACACTCACTAAACTGGGCACTCAATGAGTCGTGCGACGGTAGAGCCGCGCGTTGTTTTATCACTTGACCTTGGCAACGCACATGCGCAGTTGAAACCGTGAAATGGCGTAGTGTGTGTCTTTTCGTGGTGTCACAAACGATATAAATTTGATATGAAAGATAATAAAATAACTCTTGTTCTACATGTCATAATCAGCGTAATTAATTTAACATTAGTACTAATGTTACATTCAAATAAATGGAAGCTTATTTATACGTCCCTCTGGTACATACAACAGGATACACAGCCAATTCATATGGGAAATTCGAGGGTTCAATAAAGTAGGCTGAAGCTAAAAATTGTACACGAGAATTGAACGTTGATGATGTCATCAATCCACATCCGGGACTACACTGGGCAGGACAGTTGGTTTCGTAAAAAAAGTAAAGTTTCTGGTTTCACCCCGCATTGGTTTTGACAATCTTGTTCTCGGCATTTTTTCGGCCTCGATAACTTGCATTTCGGTCTCATTGGTTTCGACAATCTTGCTCACGGCATTTCTGACCTCGTCAATCTGATTTTCGAATTTCGTTGGTTTTGTCACAACCGGTACACTCGTCCATCGTACTCGGCATCTGTGTTCTCGGCAAACCAGAGTTTCGGTTTCCTTACACTAATCCACCTTTCTCGATAATTTTGGTCTCGGCAATCTGGTTTTCAAAATCCAGGGTTTTGACCTCATTGATCTTGTCAATCTTGGTCCGTATTATTGTTCTCGGCAAACTGAGTTTTAAATTTAAAATAGGGTTTCAGTTACGCTGCTCTGCATCTTGCTCAGCCTTGTTAGTCTTGGGAGTTCCGAGATTCAGAATCTGATTTTCCAAAAGCTGGGTTTCAGTCCCATTGCTCTCGTCAATCTTGCTCGGCATTGTTTGTCTCGGCATCTGATTTTCCGAATTCTGGGTTTCGATCGATTGCTATCATCAATCTTGCTGCCTAATATTATTCTCGACAATCTGATTTTCCGAAAGGTGGGTTTCAGTACCATTGCTTTGGCCAATTTGCTCGGTATTCATGGCAATCTGATTTTCAAAAACCCAGGCTTCGGTCACATTGCTCTTGTCAATTGATCTGTGTTCTTGGTCTCGGAAATATGATTTTCCGAAACGTTGGTTACGGTGCCAATGCTCTCGTAAATCTTGATCCGTATTTTTAAAAATCTGGTTTGTTATTCTGGTAGGCCTACTATTGCGTCTTGCCGTCTAGTTTTTGGAAACCAAGATTGCTTAATACGATTGCAGGGGAAGATGTATTGTATTCTTATGGAGTTTTAATTGGTGTAGGTCTATGATATATTAATAATGAATATTAACACAATATAACGGAAACGGACGTATCAACGATCATAAATCATCGATTGATCGTCTAAACCAAAGGTTAAAATTATTTTAGTTAATTTAGTGGCGCCGTAGCTTGGTGGTTAGCATGCTTGCCTTCCAATCCCTAGTTCCTGGGTTCGAACCTGGCTAAACGCTAGGTTCGTTTCCACGACTTAACAACGCCACTCCCCAAGCCTAATAATGAGACTTGGCTTAGAAAGCATGGCGTAGATCTCATTCTGCAAGTGGCGAGTAAACTTGCTGTTGGATGTGACACGAAAAAAAGTGTTCCAATCTGTAATCCGTAACGAGCCTAAAGAACAACCAGATCAATTATTATTGTCCATCCACTAATAAAAATAGACCTACATATACGGCAGTAGAACTAATTAATAATATGAGCCTTACTCATTCTCAGTATCAACTCCGCCATGTTGCAGCTCTTTCACATTAATATCGTTACACTTTTGAAACCAGCTCAAATGAAATTGAATCAACTTTATCCTTATTGTTTTTCCTCTACTGTCCATGTTCTGTTCTGTGTGTCTTTTTTCTCTTCATTTCCTGCGGTTGTGAAAGGCATAAATCAATTAATAGCCTACTGTAATTCAAATTTTACAATTAAATGAATCATTCAATAAAAATGTTTTAGTCCAAGCGCGGATTCAAGGGTGGGCCCTCCCGGCCCAGGCCCCTTTTAACTTGGGTGAATATTATTTGAACTTGAAAAACTTATTGTTTGTTATATATTACCTATGAAAACGCATCGTGTTTGAAAATTAGCAATGTAAGGTCTCGAACCGCTACAAAAACACGAAATTTGGCATCAGGATCCTTTTATCCGAGATCGGGTCCCGTAATCTGTAATAAATTAATAAAAAAAAATCTAAATCCATACTAGTATACGTTCGGTCATCCACTAATAGATGATGGCCTACAAAACTCAGTTAATTCGTTCCTAATCCATACGGAACAAATCCTTGTTTCCAAAGTCGTACCATCGGAAATTTATCAATGAACTTTTGTACTATTTATTTCTTTTCGTTTCTTAGCATAGAAACAATATGTTTGCAATACTTAGTGAATCTTGAAATAGTGAAACTTCGAACTTTTCCATTCATTACCTAAACTAATGCCACTTTCTCTATTTAATAATTAATTCATTGACACTTTTTTATGCATTATTCTTTCCGAATGTGATTTCTAATTGGTTTTCCAAGGTTGATTATTTGAAATAAGCCTTAGAAACAATAAAACATTACTTCGTTGACGCCTAATTAATAAATATAAAACACAAATTCATAGTCGCGAACAGACAATCCCAAAGAAATAAATTACTATTTGATCCTAATTTAACTTTTCAATTATTGAAATGTAGCCGATGCACATCGCGAATATGTTTAACACATTGTTTTTGTCTCGACGTTTATCACAGTTAATTGCTACAAAATGTAATGTATGTATCAGCAACGTTTGTTTAAATATCCAAGCATCAAGCACATTAAAACACTCTAAATCTGACGATAGTGGATTCAAATTTATAATTATAATACTGATCTGCCTTATTTAGGCCAATATTATCATGTTATTGCTCCCAAACATTTTTTTTTTTTTTTTTTTTTTTTATTATAATCATACAATAATACAAATAACAAGTGATACATCAACTGCATGAAAAAAAACAGAAGAAAAAACATAGTTATAATAACATAATAATAAAGCACATGGTTAAACAAAAAAAAATATACTGTATTCCATCTCATTAGAATATTTCCT
>JAOTQE010060248.1:0-18821 GCA_025631205.1 Nesometra sesokonis | reverse complement strand
TATAGGCGGTTGTAGAATAGGAATATTAGCCCGGTTTTGTTGGCTAAGTAAAAGTGATGGCGTGCAGTGCACGATCACTTGATGACAATGACCAGCTACTGTGCGCAGCTTTCCGCGTCTTATTGTCGGATCGACTTGTTAATTAAAATATTGAATTAAAATATTGATTATTGGTAATCGGGGTCAATGAATCACCGTTCACACTAAGCGACTCGGAAGTGTGAAACGTTTTAGAGGCTTACCCCTTCAAGTTAAATCGTGCAATGGTTAATATTAAAAGTAAAAAATCTCATGTCCTCAAACTTGATTGACTTTTCTGTATGACTCAAAATACCAATGTATATTTTTTTGAATGAAAGTAAGATTTAAACCTTAATATCGCTTTTATACGTTTATCTCCATTTTATGAAAGCAGTTGGCGCAGCGGTGGCGTTCCGGGCTTCACGAGGTTGGTGGTTCGAGCCTCACTCTGGTCGACTGTTTGTGTTCCTAGGCAAGACACTTTATCCCCGTTGCCTCTCTCCACCCAGGAGTATAAGTGGGTACCTGGGAGGTACAAATGCCATATGCGCTGATTACGGCTGCAACATTATGGAATGGATTGTATTCTATAGGTGTTTGTCCAGTGACTGGGGGTAATAATTGTGAAGCGCTTAGGCCTTTGGCAATAAGCGCTGTCACATAAGTATGTTACGGTATTCATTTAGTAAATTTTGGCGTCTGTAACATATAAATTTGTTAAACATCTTCGCTGTTCGCCAAACTCTTATGTTAATTGGGTGATACAAGCCGAATGAGTGATATGTCGAAAAATTTTCCACAATAGGCAGAAACACAAAAATTGTCATTTTCATTTTTTTTCAAAATATTAAATTTGCATATTCAGCTCTCATACAACATGAATAATTTTTAGATAGGCCTATATGATAAATAATTGTTCACAAATATTTTCAAATGCAGTTTTCTCTAACAATGCATTCAAAATGAAATAACTAATTCCGAAAGGAAAAATCGTATGAAACTGATTTTTTTGTGCATGTTAAATTTCATGCAAAATTCAAATTGAATTTATGAAATAAATAAATGAATGAAATAAATAATACTGTACTGTATTTATTTACATACCGTAGTTTTAGTCTATTTTAGCACCAAAGTCTTCGTCAAGTACTGTTCTGTCTCTCAAATCCTATTTCGAATATCTTCATTTTGTGATTGACCTCGGGCAATTGAGATATAAGCCTGCACTCAGTTCTTTATGAGGGGGTAAATCACCCTATAAATAAAATACAGTTCGGTATTTATTAACGACCTAATTTTAGTCGAATTTAAAACCAAGCATTGGTCAGTTGTCAAACCTTGCAAACTTTTGTCTATACCTGCTACAAGAAATAGTCCTGGTCTTACCACCAGCCCCCCTGGTTCCTATTGGTTACAAGTTACAATACCATACATTTCATGCACCATTTCATTCAGGTTTAAGTTAAAAAACATTTTTCCATAATAAATAAAATACAATAGTATAAAGTGAATAATAATGACCGTTTACTAAAAATGGAAATGATTATGCAAAATACCCGTGAAATTTAAATGAAAATCTTGCATAAACATATGAAAAAGTAGGTACAGTAGTATAAAGTAGGTATGGGAACATTTCTTGAGAAAAAGCAAGTTTCAGAAAATAAGAAGATAGTAAAGAGACAAAGAGATATCAAAGCGAGAGTAGAAAGATAAGTAAGAAACAATGGCGAACTAAGAGTTCTGTACAATAATAATGCATTTTTCGCTTGATAGGAATCCATCTCTCAGAGGGCGTCATCATCAATGAGTGAGGTAAGTTTCTCCATAACTTATGACATAATAAACGTATAGACCTATTGTATATTAGGCGAAGCAACCACTTACTATAATCAACTAGATTACCCCTGTTTATTGACATTTTTGTAGTCGTCGAATCGTATTATTGACTGCAAGTGCTTAACATGCTATTTCCATGTCAGTCCCCCAGTTCTTTAGGTCAATACCACTTGCTTACATTCAACTGCATGACCCCTGAAGATCTACTGTAATGTATTCTAACATATGAGCTCTTGTCGGACCACTCTCTCACATTTTGTTTTCCCTGGGAACCCCGCATCTGGTGTTCCTACCGACCACCGTTACCTATAACATATTTGTCACTTTCGTCTTGAATGATAATTGAATGATAAACAGTTAAAAGCTTGTCAGTACATTGTATTATCCCTATTGTTAATGTAAAAGAAGACAAACATGAGGGGTTCTTATGTCTTCTGAGTGATAGATATCGTATAGTCAGTATAGTTATTAAAGAAAGGGTCTTTTTCCCAAGAGAGATCACTGAAGACCCAGATGCAATTGAGGAAGTCGGTCACACCAATCTACCCTTTGTAATTAATCCATCGAACACCATAGATTACACACATCATACACAACACGTACAGTAAAATGCTATAACAATGACACCACAGCAAACCGTTCACCTCCGAGGTAATAATACTTTATTCTTCACTATTATATACAATTTTCAATAAAGAAAAAGATTCAAAAGTTTTGACCACAATACACAGTTTGAGGAATCGATGACGTGGTTCAAACACGTTCAACGACCTCAGCTATGCGAATATCGCTTTTAGACATTAAAGATGTATCGTCACTTGAAACATGATAAAATGAATACTGTATTTAAATTGCCTTCCTCATTTTGAACATATATATAAGAACTTGGGAATAAAACAATGGTGTTTTTAAAATTGTTTCTTACACTAGAGAATATAAAAATAATTAAACGTTTGCCAACCTTTTGAAGGTTCTTGATTTCCTGGCATTTATGCAAAATTAGAGGCAGCTCATGATTCAAGTGACAATACATATTTTTCTTAATGATGTGTAACTTTACATTTGCACTTTTCCCATTTACAAGAAGGGGACGTTATTCATTTATCTGTGTTCAAATTATATTTATCAACAACAAGATAATTTAAAAGTATAAACATTGAATACCGTTGAAATTTATACAATACATAATTTACTAGACAATTTTAAACAGGCCTGATTTATACGACAGAATTTCCAACTCATATCTCTCTGTTAGGTATCATAATTTATTGTTAATGAAAATAGTAGGACAACGTTACAGTTGCCATTAATTAGCAGTGAACATGATCAGAAATTAACTCAATTAAGTTAATAAGCTATGATAGTACCCATTGGAAAGAATCATCCATTTCCTAGTTTCAAAAGGTATAGTTTGGCTCAGTTAACACAAAACTATGAATTCAAACTGTATACCAAGAAGCAGGGAATATCACTTGAATAATACATGGGATTGTATCAACAGTCAACATAAAACATGATAAGATCGTGTTATATTATAAGGCCTACAAAACCTTTGTTGCTCAAGCTCGACCGACCCAGAATCTTAAAAATCAGG
Source organism: Nesometra sesokonis (assembly GCA_025631205.1). Taxonomy (NCBI): domain Eukaryota; kingdom Metazoa; phylum Echinodermata; class Crinoidea; order Comatulida; family Antedonidae; genus Nesometra; species Nesometra sesokonis. Next base: position 15,373 of record JAOTQE010060248.1, on the reverse strand, counting down.
ATCGGCGTTCTTTCCTATCTCCAAACCTTTGATAAAACCCCATCAATTATACCGAATTTATGTGGAAATGAATACAGTTATCCCGAAGTTTAACTATAAGAAATAAAAAAGTTGAGTTATTGAAATTATAGTTACTAAAAAGCAAAATAAAAATTTTAAAACCAATCAACCGAATTTTCAAAAATGGCTCTGCTTGTGCAACTAAGATTTTGTTGGGCCTAAAAGTCTTCTATATCGGCATCGTTAGGCCTAACGTGTTTTGGTAAACATCGATCATCAATGTTCGAAGTTGTTACCTTGGGCATTCCATGTTTAATTACTTTAGGAAGTATGTTAATAAAACATTCATGAAGTGCATGCTATTGCTATAAACATGACACTAAAGTTCCAACAGATCAATAACTTCTGGATTAACTCATACCGAACGTTGAGGGCGCACAATAAGATGCGGTAAATGTATTATTGTTCTACAAGGTTACTACTAAACCGCCGAGTAAAAGGCTCAATGGAATTACATAGATTTTAACCCCAAGTAGGTACAAACAATGTGTTCTATTTAGATCAATATCGGATACTATCTCGCAAGTGCCCAAATTACGACATTATTTAGAACAGGTAGTTTGCATACGGTTATTTAACAATAAGTAATCAATAATTGACAATGGTAAAAATTAAATTGTTGACAAGAATAAAAATGCACCTTTATAAATATTCATCTAGTCTAGGCTTATTTTGTTCATCAACAATCAATTGACAGAACCATTTATTTATCATTATAATTATATAATATTTATTGTGGAAATTTGATTCCACGATGTGTTCATAACATATAAAACTCAGACCCTGTAGTTATACCACTGTGATGAGTAAAGTATATAATAAATAACTCTGATAGATATAACGGTTTATAATTTACTATAGGTAGGATAGATTTCACGTTTGAAATTGTTTAAATAAAGTGGAACATTGATCTATCGTCTTCTATTTCTCAAAGAGAATGATTAAATAATGTATTATACTGTAAAACCTAACAGATTAGAAAAATACAATTGTATTCGTTTAGTTGGAATGTCCTTTTGATCTGACAGATATATTTTCAACGATTTCCTGTTCCAAGACTTTGAGTGGAAAAGCTAGGCCAAGAGATTTGGCCAAACGCTAGACCGTCTAATGTTTGTTTTCCTGGCGCGACTTTCGACGGTTGAAGCTCGGCGCAAACCAGTTTTACTCTTCACATCTTCATTTTAATGTTATCTGTAAAAGAAAAAGATTGATCATTAGCACAAATTAATTTTATATAAATTTCAGTGATGGTGTACAACAGTAATATAACAATGGTATTGAAGGAAATTTACAGAGCCCATAATGTGCTGTTTTTTTTAGTTGAGTTAAACAGGTCTTTAATGGAAAAGATACCGATAAGGGAAAAGAGAGAGTAAAACCCCTTTATTTGAAGATTTCGAAAAAAAATGAAAGAAATTAACAGAACGAGAATCACAGAAATGCAGGGAAACTATACCAAAGCTATTTATCTAGAAGAAACTTTCTCAAAAGGCCATGCTGGTATTTATATAGCAAAAAGTGTAGTAGAATAACAAAATAGAGACGTAATGGTTCACGAGTAGTAGTAGTACGGTATTTAATAATAATCTAACTGATAAAATTAATGTTTTTTGGCAATGCGACATTTGAATTGCTTCAATAGTATACATTTTTCATCATTGTATATTAATATATTATTAGGCATAACACATTTGCCGATGCTGTGAAATTAAGTAATCGAAGAAGACTTCTCGCTAAATTAATTTGTTGACAAAGTGACGAAACTATTGTGATGGATGTCTAAATAATTATACAACCAATCAAGAAACAACTCATCAAAATCATCAAATGCTTTTAAGAGTAATAAATTTGTAGATCTTCTCGTATTTACAATAAAATTCAAGAGCGAAACACGTTCTACATTTGTAGTACAAAAAGTACTACTTTGCTGATGGATTTGTTTGAATTGAAGAGTGAATTAGTAACATAAAGTGACTAAAAACAAAAGTTAAGCTCCTTTTACGAGAATGAAATTCGAATAAAATATTTTAAACGTTAATTTAATAGGAAAAACGAGCATTTGAAACAATTTTTTGCTGAAAATTATGAATTAGATATATTTCAATGCAGGTTCTCTCATTATACACGAGTCGGTTAAATAATTTTATTAATGAATTTGTAAATTAATCGTTAGGTTTTTATGTTAAAAGTTATAAAAAAAAGTTTTATAACTTATAACATTGCATATATTTTTGTTATCATCCTGTTATTTGTGTTTACACTGTTGGATGTACCACAGATAAATAAAAATAAGATAGGAAACATCCGATCGGCAAAGGGAAGCAAAGACATGCTTGGACACAATCTATAAATTCTCACTGTGTTTCGGATAGTAAATGAGCGAGAAAGAAAAATAACATAGGCCTACCTTTTATCGTTTCAGTACCGGCTTGAATGCTGTGGTTAACGATCGACTCAGCGGCTCGTTTTCTAAGTGTCTTGGTGAGCCGCATTCGCCTGTAAAAATCAGAAAAGAAAACGAATGATAAACATTTTAAACACTCTTAAATTTTAATAACAATGGTTAAAATGTTTATGTGCCAATTTTATCAACTTTTTTCTTTGGTAAAATAGATTTATGTGCCTGTGTATTATTGCCATTGGGTAGTAACACAATAATAAAGGGGTTTTTTGACTATCGATAATGATATTCATATTATAAAATGGCCAAAATGTAAACATTTTTTGATGACTGACAATAATGATTTAAGGAAAAAAGAAACAATTATTCAACAAGGGGCTGATCGTAAGTTTGTCACAGTTAAAGTACCAGTAGTGTTTCAATAATATTTCATTACATTTACCACGACTCAAATAATGAACTTATTAACAACTACTTTAGGTAATTTTAAAAACACGACAAGGGACAAATATCGAAGGCTGCAAATCACTACTCGGGGTATAGGGTTGTAATTCAATCAGCGGCCGAACAGGTTAGTTATTACTACTTTACCTGTACTGTCGGTAACCTTTGAATTACTATATATCACTGTTAACAACATTCTACCTGACAGTAAGTACCTAAACATTGCATAACCGTTTAAATCGACAAATTACTACAGATCGTCAGTAACACTTTTACAGACTGTTACGCGCGCGTACAGAAATGCGCGTAACTAGATGCAAAACGGGCGTATCGCAGTGATTAACCAATAGGAGCGCCCACAGTTTGTGTCTATACGAGCGCTTTTCTGTACGCGCGATTAATCATAATAATTGAAACATTAAAAACTTACTGGAAGATAAAACCACCGTGCTATAATATTTTTGAATAATTTGCTTGAGTTTTACAGATTTTAAGGCATGTTTATTGAGTAATATCAACAAAACATGTCGTGTTTATTTAAAGCTATACAATATGAGTGATTGGTATTCAACAACAAATCGCAACATGTTTTCTTTAGGTCCGTAGGCCTATTTGATGCCATCACGGAGTTATGTGCTTTGGTATTTTAATTGGTCGAATCAAAAGTCGATCATTCATTCATTTAAATATTTTCGCTTCTGTGTCCAAATATCCATTGGATTGATTAGTACTATTTGTACATGATAAATATTGTTTTGTGCTCTGGGCGTTGTTAAACAAGATGATAAAAATCTGTTGAATCTCTTACCTGCCGAGGATACTGAGGTGGCTGGCTCCGGACTTCTTGAGATGGTGACGGGTGCTGGCGCCTTAATTGTTGTCCCGGGAAACCTATCTGCACTCAGGGGTATCGAAGATGAGAATAGTGGCACCCCTGAGCTGCTAACGACACACGTGGTGGCGGGTTGTGACCCGGTTGGTAGATGGTTCAATGACATCTGTAGCCTAGATATTGGTAGCGCACTTTGATAGGGGCCGTCCATCCAATGCCTAAAACTAGCTAAATGAGCGCTGTAAGGGTTTAGTCCGTGTCTAAAATGGAGTCCATGTGACATTGAATGTGGGGGAATATAGCTTGGTGATTTTCTATCAGGACTGCTAGAAGTGGCAGTGTGCGCTAAAGACCAGATTTTCGGTTTTTCTGGTTGCGTAATGTTTTTAGTTTCTTTTCGTGAGTTCTCGTTTGAATCGAGTTCATCTATACAGTCTGACTTTAATGATTCAACATCATTTGGTTTTGGTGAATGTACATTCATTTCACTTCGTTCTCTCCTCCTTTCTTCTTGTTCCATTGCAGCATCTGCTTCTCCTACAGCTGCTTTGAAATCTTCTTCCTCAACATCAATTGGTTCATCATCTTTATTATCATCACCGCCTGTGAAATAAACACATGGATACAGATAATTATAAAAATATAGCAAAGAAGACAGAATGGCGATTTGAACGAAAGCATGTTTGTCCCAACGGGTAGAAATCGATAGGTCTTCCATCGGGACCGACGTTAATTTTTTCCCTTGGCAATAGCCCAATCATATCCATAAATAATTAATAAAATAATAAAATAACTATTAACAAAACATAAATTTAAATTCCTTTAGGAAAAGGAAACAGTGTTTTCCAGAACATTATCTATAGATGAATCACCGCGAGTTAACCAAACTTGCAGGTCACTCATGGTTCACATTCCAAAGTGAGACAATACCGGTTGCTAAGTATTAAGCATCACAGTAGACCACAGGATCTAAACATTAGCTTATTACAGGTACATTAAGGAACCACACAATATTACAACATTATACCGCACAATTATTTGAAAATATATCACTTAATCATAGGCTTTTAAATCGTATGCAAGTGCTCAGTACATAGATAACTTTTGCCAAGAAGTTTATTAACAGTAATAACGGAGGTTTTCATCCCATAAAAAATATAATCAATTTTAGCAGTTGATCTAATTTAGATTTATTAAAAACTGTGATCAAAATTGACGAAGTAGGGTAAGAGAAATATGTAAATTATCAAGAACACCTGTGACGAAATACAGTTCACCTTGAGGAGTAAACTTCATAAAACTGGTGTTATTTTTGTAAAATCGATTTTGTAATGGTAACAATAAAGAGGGTATGGTGGTAACCGTGGCCGTCAGCAAAGGAGGCTGAAGGTACGCGTGGCCGTTAGCAACTGCGTTGCTAAGGAAAAGATTCAAGTTGCCAGAGGCCACTATAAGACTCATTAGCGAATCTATTTCACATATTTTTGTTCAATCCATCAACATTATTTTACGAATATTGCTTTTCGACAATGACGAGGACGTTATTCATGTTTTAATGAACACGGTGGTTAAATATTACCACCTCACTTAATAAAAATCTACATCGCTATTGATTGTGTGTTAACTACAATAATAAGAAGATGGTTGATTGAAGATTCGATTATGGGCGTATCATATCGTAGTTGAGATAATCAACACGTTTAATTTAAGTAAGTCGATTGTTTTTGATTTTCAATATGATATAGGCCTACTAAACGAATATTTCAATAACATGTCGTGTTGTGCTATTGTCCGAGGTTAACACAAGTAAAAACACAAATGCAACGATTTATGTTACATGTCCTGTTGTAGGTGTAGCCTATTATCACTAGAAAAATGACAAAAAATGGATTTTAAAAATATCTAATTTTTAAACATTTGTATATGCTAAAAATCAGCCAAAAACATCAAAAAAGCTGGAAGCATTCAAGTTTGACCATTCTTCAGTGTAAAAAATCGTATTAAACAATTTTAGATACAGGCCTACTAATTTCTATTCTAGCTTTTTCAATTTAATTACTTCATGACACGAACAAGTTACTTTTAAAATTATTGTCGATGATTTTTTGGTCATTTTCAAATGAAAATACATATTTAGGACATAGGCCTATGTACTTAGTTTTGATTTCCAAATAGGGTTGTTAGAGATAGGCTGCTTGTAAACAATTCAATAACTGTATGTCTATCCTTTTGTGCTGCAAGACGACATAGTGAATACCGAAATATTGAATTCTGACACGATCAGGTGCATCTCGATTGCTTGATTGATATGTTCTTAATAATAAAATGCCCAATTTTCTGTAAACTTTTATACGCTAAATACATTACTCCTTTTGAAATGGAAGTATATCTAAAAGTACATAAATATACAGTACGATGATTTTTTTTCAAAGCTTTAAAAAATATCATTTTATCTTTAAAATATCAATAATCTTACTTAAATAACGTACGTACCTAATAAACTTGACGTGTCGTCGGCGTGGTCACGTTCGCGCGTTTCATCAGCTTCATCTCCAGAATCAAACTCATCATCTTTTCGTCCGTCTCCGCATCTATTTCTCGGTGACCACGTCATTTTGTTCTCCTTCTTCAGTCTCCTCCTGGCATTTGCAAACCACGTTGATACTTGTGTTAGAGTCATTTTAGTTATAATAGCCAGCATTATTTTCTCGCCTTTGGTTGGATATGGGTTTTTTCTATGTTCATACAACCATGCTTTCAACGTACTTGTGGTTTCCCTAGTTGCATTCTTTCTACGCGCTCCATTTATATCCATAGCCCCGTATCTGCAATGTCAAGACAGTTCAAACGTTTAAAAAATCATACATGAATTATCTTTATTATTACTTAAATCTATTTTATCCTGCCTTTTTATAATCGCACACAGCACAAGAGTTAACTTTTGTCCTACTTTATATACAAGTCGAGTACACTCCTCGGACAATTGTGGTTTTTGTGGAGATATCGAAACACAATCAACTCCATTTGGATAGCTTGTTCGCTATTGTAGAGTAACAAACAGAATACATTCAGTTACAGAATTTTAGTAATAGTGGTTTTAAACGACCAAGTATCTCTACTCAGTTCCCATCCCCTTTGGGCAATTGAACTTCATTCAATTGAAATAATTGAAGTTTTGATTTGATTGCTTTGAAATCTAATTATATTTTACACTCGCGGGGTTGCAGACGATGTTATAATGGGTATGTAATTCTCGCGCCAGATCCTTCGCAAGTTTGCTTATAGATTAGTATACATGCATACGGATAATTAACAGATGAAGTTAATCACTAGTTATTGACTTAAATAATGCATTATTGTACAAACAAGTGTTTAACACTCGGTCAGTAAGGGTCAGAATGTTTGACTATTACACAAAGAAACTCATCGCGTTTTAAGCGTTACGCTATCATTTAACCACGGTATAACACGCCGAGAATAATTGAAAGTGTTTTATTAATTTCAATTTTGATAACAGGAGCAAATTTATCGTGCTTATCGTAATATTAAATCTAATCATAGAGGTCATATCGATATAGAAATCATATTATGCTTTCATCGTTCTCTGATAATTAAATTAACCCTTAAGCGTCAAATAATATTTGGCCTAATGTGTAAATATTAATATTAAATAATGATTTTATAGGATATAGAATGAAGCGTTAGCTATTATTGTAGTGATTATGACCATATTAGATTTGTAAATCATTGGCTTAAACGGTGATACGATCTATATTAATAGGCCTAGTTAATAATAATATGCTTATCACCAACCATGTATAAATACTGGTCTTAGAAGTAATGTAGACGTAAATTATTGGAAAATGTTAACCAAATTTAAAGCATTATAATATCTAGGCCTATAAATATTATTTTAATTGAGTAGGCTTATACCGTAAAGGTACCGTAAACATTAAAAAAAATATATAAGTTTAGAAGAACTAATATAGACACGGTGCAACATATTTGTATGTTTGTTTGCATTTATATACCATACCGAGCAACTGAGCGTTAGGATTAGCATTTCAAAATTTAAAAAACTTTTTATACAGATTGGTAAAGAATATTGTTAATCCGAGCAAGTGGTATTTGTTTCAGGAAACAACAAATAAAATTCCAAATTGCATAGGCCTACTGTACTCTGAAGAGGTAATAAAAAACCAGAAGATGTCTACTTCATCGACTTGGTTTAAGGTGGTATAGACTTGGAATTACACATAGTCCTTGTCTTTTGCTTAAAGTTGTATTTTAATATTTTTGTTTTTAAATAGGCCTACCATCTAATTATTTGTTAGTCATATTTGTGGAAATTGCGAATGTGTTGTAAATAGTTTTCATTTTCGTGATTCGCAGCACTCTAGAAGAAAGTGTTTTGTTATGGTTGAGATTTTACGGTGTGGTAAATCCATATACTTATTAACCGCAGTAAAGTATACCATATTAATGGTAACAGGCAAGTTTAGAATACCAAACTACGAACAGGTAGCACACAACACTGTTGCTTAAGGAAATGCTTCTATAACGACTGTATTACACAAGTAGATACCGTAACTAGTCAATATAACATTGCACACTACTGTATACTGAGAGAGTGTGTATGCCTATTTTAGAAAGTTGCACACATATTCCATACACAATGTGTTAAAAAGGTAACTAAATTTTATAGATCTAAATTTTAGTTGGTCATTCTTTTTTATTATAAAATAGCATAAGCATAACTCTGCTTATTACTACACATACAATAAAGATACATACAAATAATACCGTTTACAACAGTAACTTTACTAACCTGCACACTTAGAACTAAGTGTACTCAAAATAACTTATCGGTCAATTGTAAATTAAATTTTAACAGAAAAGCAATAAAATCTAAATACATCTTACCTGTCTGCGTAGTATGGGTAGGTGGTAGGGTCGTAGGGGTAACATGCCGTGGGTTGGTGGATAGCTGACCAGGCATCGGCCGAACTGTTTTTGAGATCAGCGTAAGCTGCATTCTGTAAGAAAGTAAAACACATGGTCAGTAAATTGAATATACCAGCACTTTTTTATCAATTAATAGATTTGTGTTATGTATGCAATTAGTTAATAACAATTGGTGAATGAACTGATGGTCAGTAGATATACATTCATTATTTTTATCGGTACATTTTATTTAAGATGGGTCTTCTTACAATAGGAATAAGGATACAGGGATGATTTATATATGTCTATATACTTTAACGCACGTTTTATGGGCTATATAAGTTATAAAATCCGAAAGATCCACAACTTGAAGAAAAGTATATTAACTGTACATAGGCCTACTCCAAGCAATGAATTACATGACGATGACATATTGTATACATGCTTAATCCTGTCACGATGGTGTGTATCTCATTGCTTGGAGTATGTATTGTACTTTAATATAAGTTACCTAAACTGCAAAACAATGTATATTTAGCAGGCTTAGTATTACAGGTAATTTATTAATAGAAATAAATGCTATGGTATTAAAATGGTTACCGGTATTTAAGTCACAGGGCATGGCAACATGACATTCGATTTATTTTATTTTAGAATTATAACACATATTTCGTAAGATTTACCGCTACTGAGAACATTGAAAGTGTTATGAAGTTATGAAATAATAATTACAGTAGATTTATAATGGAACGTTATTCCGAATCTGTCGGTATCTTGTATCTTTTTGTAAGCCGATATCATTTACTTAACTTCTCAACGCAAGCGGGGTATGTTATCGTCGTTTGTTAACGTTACATCAAGTTCATTAGGCCTAGATGTACCGTATGTTATGAACTTGCTAGAGGCATGTGCCACATGTCAGAACGAACATCACCCGTTCGTTAATAGCAAACAGATATTCCAAATTAGCCGTGAAATATCTTCAAATTGCTTCCACAAATAAAATCCACAATTGGTATAAATGCAATTGAGTAGGCTCGTAAAGCCCACCCTCCAAAAGGTGCTTCTGAATTGTGTAACGTCATGTAGGGCCTATTTTTTAAAGCATGGAGTGAAGAAATAGAAAAAAAGAAATGTTTCCATGATGTAAGTCTATAAAATTTAATGCAATCAAGCCTACTATTATTTTTTTTTTTTTGGAAAACCGTTACTGTCAGTATCATACCCTGGTACGTAAGTACTGTAGTAAATTTATTTTAACAAATTAGTGATAGAGATTATACACAAAACAATGCGTGTTCTTTTATTATAGTAGGGTAATAATTGAATAATTGGTACTTATAATACTGCAATTTTCTAACGAATTGTAGATCAAATCATGCCTGTCTATTTAAAACAGTACATTAGCAAGTATACATCAACTGTGTTTTAACATAGTCATATGCGCTTTAAAGTAGTTACATATTTAGATTCCTTATCAATAATTACGAAACACACAATAAACATTGTTAATTACTATTTACTAACATTAATAACAAACTAAAAATTAATGTAAGTACTTAAAATACCATTCCAAAATAGGCTTGTTTAATGCTATTATAAGATAAACTACGAATTTATGTATGGTTAGTCATTTTTAGCATATGAAAAAGTAACGGACTAATGTTATAACGATTTTTTTTTTGTTTCTGCGTAAACACAATAATGATAAAATAATATAAAACAAATATTCGTTATGGAAATTGTGTGGTTAGTTTATATGCCTATACATGAGAGAAAAATGCATCGTGTTATGATTTTTGTTTATGTTGATGTGTGTTTTTGACATTGCATTTATTAAATAAGAGTAGGCCTACAAATTGTATTAAATCATCTTACCAAGGGTGAGTAGAACGCCGATGGGTCCGCTGTTAGGTGCATAAGGCCAGGTTCGGCATAAGGAGAGGTGTAAAGTGAAGGTAGCCCAGGCACACGTCCGTGCAGCAAGGCTGCTCTGTCCAGTGGACAACATACGGCCGTCCCTTGGTTGTGGGTTTCGGGTCGGTTAGAATCGCAGCACGATGTTGGTGGAGGAGCAGCAGAAGGCATTAGGAGCTGTATGGTAAACACAAAGTAACATAATAAGTAAGCTTTTTACATTTTATTGTATAATTTTCGGGGTTATCTCATGGAGTTTTCGATATTTTCTGAAACTTTGGGTTATATCTGTAACTTTCAGAACTTTTTCAAGTGTAAATACAGAGGATAATAACATAAGAAAACAAATAAATATTTTAAAATATATTTCAGGCTATCAAGTTCTTAGAATACCCAAACATTTTAACAGGATAATAAATGCAAGATAAATTATGTAAATACTTTCATTGGCCTATTATTTATTCAAAAGTTAATATTAGTAGTACAGTACTACTAGTAACTCATTGTTGCATATAAGCCCTATATGAATCAACACAACAATCATTTTTTATATATTCAAGTCAAAATTTAGCAGGTACAAAGAAAGAAAGGCCGTTAAGTTACACATTAAAAAACATTAGCTCTGAAAAGTTTTTCATTATAAAGTTGTTCTAAAAATAATTACTAAAACAAAGTTGCACACGTTTAAGCACATTGTAATCATTGAGTAAACTATAAGATATTTACCTGTGAAGTTGCAGAAAACGGATAGCTAAATTGAGGGTAAGACGACATATCTTGAAGACTGTTATATAATTCCAAAACCAGTTGTATAGTAACTTCTGGTGTCTATATCTGTCCCATTCAGTTTGAACTTAAATATCGGCTAGACCATGAATAGCTTCTTGTGTACATAAACACGTTGTTACAGTTCAAGTTTTGAAGCAACACTAATCTCCCAGACGATATTACACAGGTACTAAAGAGTTTTGAAAAACTTGCATGTGTTAATATTCCAAGAGGTAGTACTGATAAATTAGTACCCCACTGCAGGCCACTTTATGAACTTATGTTAGCTACCAGGGAGGGTACTACCACTAAGTACTCTATCGTGTTAGTCCCTATCTAATCACCATACGGACCACTGAGCCCATGTTTCAGCGGTGACTTGGTGATCTACGGTACTAAAGAATTAGCCAATTGTATCATTCGTTCATTGACGCTACTTTAGGTAATTGACAGCCCGGTACAATAATGGAATAATCCAAACAAACTAGTTATCCCCGCCCACTATGGGCGGAGCTTTTATAGGTAACTTCCTCCAAACTCCACGCGAGTTGAAAATGAGTGAAAAGATTTTTAGATTGGCGCCCGCTTACATCGCCTGCGGCAACGTATGATGAGACCACAACAAAAACTAAATACGGCTTTTCAACAATGTTTATAGCATAATTTTGATGGCTTAGACATCCATAGAATTTTTAATATAAAGTTATATAAAATCGCATGAACTGATTTTGTTAAAATATTAATTTAATCGGTTCTTAATTATTTGCAGAATGATGATATTTCGTTTAAATTGTGTTGTAATAGCAGAAATTGGAATGTTAATATCATTGTACAGATGTGGCGGTTTGGAAATTTTCAACATTTTCATTTAAAATATGTTATGTTAGAATTGTGTTACATTTTACTAGGCCTATGTTGTTGTTTTTTTGAGCCCGTAAAATTTATCGTTAGTTTGAATAATGAATTATTTATTTAATGCGATAAATTAAAATAGTTCGTTTAATGTTATTAGTTAAAACTTATATTTAACCATTCTGCACTCATGAAAAATACGATTCTAACGGTATCCACTGTAATGGAATTTTTAGTACAGTTGTCAGTGTTTTAATATTATCGTCGGTAGAGGGACAAATTTACTCGCGCCTAGTGTGCGCGTAGAGACAAAATTGTGAACGCGCTCCTAAGTTAACCACTGCACGCGCGCGTTTTGCGTATTTTTACGCGCCTTTCTGTACGCACGCATAATATTTTGTACCTCTTCGTGGTGTAACATACGTTATAATAGGCTTAGGTCTTATTTATTTTAAAATTCAATTCTCTTCGCAAATTTTAGCTTAATTTAATTGTTAAATTTTAAAATTATATTGCGCTATTAATTAAAATAATGTATTGCCTCTAATTTAATAGGTATTTTAAGTGCCTGTAACAAGCCAAGCCATATAGACAAGTGAAATAAAAATTATCAGATTCAAATGAATAGGCCTATGAATAAACATAGATAGGCTAATTGTTGACACATCTACATGCATTTTCATTATCAAATTCACGTTTCGCGCACATCAAAACAGTTTTTTTTCAGCGTGAAGTAAGGTCAGTTGGTCTTGTCATTTACAATTTACAAACAATTACGAACCACCTATTTTACAAACAGTTTTTATAAATAATTAATGATTAAATAATTCGTCAAATTATTAAATAGGCCTAATAGCCTAGTTCGCTTTGCTTCTAAAGGCCAAATTGTAACAAATAGCCTATAGCAGAGAAACGAATTTGGGTTCAGCGGTCTTTTCTTTTAGTACAAATGCTTCTCATTTACGAACTTTCTCATTTACAAACATTTACATGGGATATGTCGACATATTATTAATATTTGTGTAGGTAGGCTTATGATAAAAGGTCTATACCATAAATGGACTGATCGTTGTTATAGGCTTAACTGTAAAAGTATACCAAATGCTTAGTGAAATTTCTGGCGATTGGAATGTTGCCGCGAAGTGTAGAATACAATCGATAAATCCAAGAATCACTTGACATTTATATATTGTTTTTTACTCTAAAATAAGCACAAAAATACTTAAACGCTGTTAAAATATTTATAAGGCCTACTGTTAGGTTATTTATTTATTCGTTTTTTTTACGAAGCCGAACTGTTTCAGTTCAAATTCAGTTTCAGAAAAGCGGTCCATACGAATGATGGTTGCCCTGTACATTTTGAGTTTCTAAAATATTTTGGCCTATACATAGGCCTATGTGGAATTAACCAATTGATTTTCACTTATCTCTATTCTGTTTAGAAAACTGGAAATTGATTTCCGCAAATATTCGATAAATGACGGAATGATTATTATTTTTAATAAATAACTGACTGGCACTTAATCATATGAAATGCATTATTGAAGCAAACGTAATCCTATCATAGATATAAGTATGTAGCCCTTTTTTGTACTTGTTAATTTGTTTAAATCAGTTTAATTCGTTTTAAAATTTAGTTTGATAATGGACTTCCAACATTGTATGTATATTTACCGAATCTTTGAATCTTGTTCATTTGACGATAGGCACCATACTGTACAGGCTTACTGAGCATAATTCTTCCCTGCACAGAGCACTGTACCACTATGATACTGAAGGTCCGCGAGATACATATTCGATGACAGTTATTTGTACGATACTACAAATCAATCTTAGGCCCATAGGCCTAAACATTTGTTTGTCGGTTTAAGATAACTTTAATGTTCGTTCATTTTTTCAGTAGGCCTACACAGATTTTGTTTTATTTGAACCATAACTGTTTTACTGTGATTGATACACTTCAGAAATATTGTAAGCTTATCGGAAGCAATCAATTATTTTCTACGGTATATGCCTATATTTTTTATTTTTAATCCCCCACCCCTCCGTTGCCGAATTATCTTTGCTGTTTGCCTTTCGGTATAAATCAAACGTGTTCAACGCTTAACACAAAAATGGAATTATTAATAGGCTTAGACTTAATAACAAAAATAAAAGTTTAATTCGTGATAATTTAAATATAAATAGGCCTAGGTCTATATAGAACTAGGCCTACAGCCGCCAACAAACACATTTTCGCAGTCAGGCCCGGATGGCTCTTTATTAACCTATTTTCAATTTCAATGCAGCGCAAATCACATGGAAGTTATTTAATATTGCAATATAGCCTACGTGTATTAAATTCTGCGAGTACAGTAAAGCCTATTTCCAGTCACCGGAAAATAGAGTTTCTATCCGTATGATTTTGTCGCTTACAGGTATACCATCACTTACGCCGCAGAATGTAATCTTTGGTCGGGTTAAGGCGGCCTAACTAAATACCTCTAAGACCCATTATATAGTTCTATGAACTAACTAATCGAGGAATTAATATAGTGTTGGAATCTTGAATAGGAATAGTTTGTCCGCACGATTAGCTCGGCTTCTTTGAAGGATTTAGGCCTATAAGACGGTGTGAAAGGGATCCATATCAGTGGATGACGTTGACGCCTACAATGTGAAACGTTTAAATCGAAATACCGATGTAGGCCTAATGTAATGTAATACAAAGTAACGTAAAGGTAGTGTAATGTGATGTAATATTGTGATGTGATATGGTGTGATTTTTTTCCCTTTTTTTACTTTTTATTTGGAAACTGTGTCACACAGGCACAAAGATGATGCACCCAAAAAGAAAGAAAACATAATACACTAAATTAACAAAACTTATAATAAAGGTACACAAATTTGATTTATTTAATTATTTTTATTTATTTCAACATATTTATACAGGAGGACATTATCAGGTTGTTGTAAAATCCTGTTTTTTATATGGTCCTGTTTTTTTAAAACAATGACAAAATGACATATTATTATAAAATATACTTAAAAGTTCACGCCAGACAATTCATATAGAAAATATTAAAATATAGGCCTAAATAGACTTAAAATACATTAAAATGTTAAAAGGTGTACTCTTACATTTTTAAAATAGAGAAAGTTAAAATTAAGCT
>JAOTQE010060237.1:0-18822 GCA_025631205.1 Nesometra sesokonis | reverse complement strand
ATAAAGGGGTCTCGGTGAAAAACATTCGTGGTGTTTTTCTAGGGGTATAGGGTCATCCCAGGTCAATTTTCAAATAAGAACAAGATACGTTTCTCTTGGGTATTGAGAAGCGATTTTCTCCTGAGACTTTTTCACAGATAATTTATTTTAAATAATATTCGTCCAAGCAAAGGGGAGGGAAATGACTGAATCCGCGCCTGATAACCTCTTAAAACAAAATAGACGACTTATTATGGGTTTAGGAGACTCATTCAGTACACTATTTTCATACAGTACCTTAAAATCTATCATGCATTGCATAGGTCTATATATTACAAAACTTTATTCCGATGCGTATACGACTGCTAAGAGTAGCTTCCATTGTTTTCTTTAGGAGGGCTTATAAGGACAACAATGATGAAAATAGGTATTATGATATATGAAACGAAAATAAAACCGGTGAAATCTCAGAAAGCTCGGTCCTTAATTACTCTCTCTGTTTTCTTGAGTCATGAAAGTTAGATAAACGAATGAATGGTATTGTCGAGGGGGTCCAGGATTGTGATTTAGGCGTGGGGGGAGGGGGAGTGACTCAAATCTCTATTTTGGATTTGACAAGCAAAAAAAAAAAAAAAGATAAAAGAAAAAAAAAATCCATATACCAAGTTGTGGCTTATTCCCAGACTCTATTATACCATGGCTGTAGATGTGGGTGTTTTTTAGTCCGTTGTTATTAAAAGCCCACAAAAATATTTTCGGGTCAATGATTTTTATTTGTGTGTGTGTGGGGGGGGGGGGGGGGGCTTAGGCGTGTTAAGACCCCTGAAATCCGTCAGTGGTCTATAGAAGTAATGGTAAACCTAGTGTTATAGAGATTCGTTTTATTCTTGACATAATACACACAAAATACAATGCGGTATTCAACTTAATTGGAGGCGACAGAGACGCGGGGGTACCATAGAACCATCATGGATGGTGAATGTATTACCGGGATACCCACGGTTGCATGGGAGAGGTCTAAATATTTTGAGAAAAAAAAAAATTTTTTTAGCAAAGGATTGATAATGTGAAAAAAAAATGCATTTATTGTAAGCCAGCAATCATTAATAATGCGGACTAGTATTATAGTATACTCAACTTCGCAAAATCTATGCCAACAGTTCTTCAAATCTCTGTTTAAAGTGACATCACTAATGCCCAAATTACATCTGAACCAGAAGTCCATGATTACTGCAGTGATCATCTTGGGGTGACATGTATAGTTGTCTTAGATTCCCCAGCCTTGGGAGAGGGGGTGGTTCAGAACGCAGTCGGACCGCGGCCCGCATTCATGTGAACTTTCATTCTTATTCTTTATTCACCAAAGGTAAATAGTAGCAAACAAATAGCTTACACTAATCAAGGTTTACTCCTTCAGTTACAAAATTATACTGAATAACGATATTTCTTAACTATTACAGTAATTAAAATGATAAATAAATTGTACAAAATACACAGTATGACACTTTATAACACACAAGGACGAAATTTAAAAAATGTGGCTTAATCACTTCTTGTTAATAAGAGTTGTGTAATGCTTTTTAGGAAGTTTGTTATTCAGTGCCGTAGCCAGCATGAGGCAGACGAAGCAGTCGCTTCGTCTGAAAATTTTAAAATTAGGCTTTCTAAGGGGATCTCACCCTCTGACCTCCAACAGAGGTTCCATAATCCTACGTGGTTCGTCCCAGACTTCGCCTGGTCAGTTTTCCAACCCTGGCTACGGCCCTGATATTGATCCAGTAGGCCTACCTTATGAAATTCTAAATTTTCCAGTAGTTGTACGGGCTTTTGGAATAGATACATTTAAACCTTCTTTAAACCTTGTATTTCTGGAATAAATAATTGAACAAAAATACATTTTCATTTGATGGGGTGAATTTCCATTATCATGAACAAAATTAAGAACATATAATTCATATAATTTATAGACGTCTAAAATATTTATTTGCTTAAACAACGGAGAAGATGCAGCTTTAAAATCAGAGAAAGTGATACAACGTATACATAATTTTTGAGTAAATAAAATCGGTTGTAGGTTTTGTTTTTAGGTACAAAGTATCTTAGTTTAAACAACTTACCAGCTTTTTTCCTAATGTTGTTATTAACATCGTTTATATGATTATTCCAGTTTAACTATTTATCAATTTTAACACCCACAAATGACACTATTTAAGCTTCTTCAATCTGTTTATTTTTTACAAATATATTACGAAAACCTGTTTACTTCTGCTGTGAAAAATAACACAGTTCGTTTTGATCAGGTTGATTAAGTTTGTTAGCATCACACGAATCAATTACACGTTGAAAACTATTGTTAACAGTAGAATGATCAATGTAATTTTCTGGAAAGTCATAAAGCAAATGTGTATGCATCAGCAAATAATCTAAACTCAAAGAAATTTGTGGAATTAGGTAGATCATTTATATAAATCAAAAATAGTGTTGGCCCCCAATACTGACCCTTGAATGAAATAGGCAACTTTTCAGAGCTAACCTGATCTGCAGCAACGAATTGATAGTAAGGGAGAAAAAATGAATTTCATGCTGTAAAATGCAGCACCCTTTTTTATGGTTGGTTATCACCCCCTAATCACATTTCATGAGGACTTCCCTGTAAAAATGTCACACGGGGCCTTAGGGAGGAGCATATATGGGTCACAAGGGGCGTGGTCCGGGAAACTCTGTATCTCTGTAAATACTGGATGAAACGAAGCGAATTTGGTGTCAAATTACTCAGAATAGCCATGTTTATATTCACTGTAATGGAAGTTTTTCACCAAAACAACCGGAAACTCTTTTTTGACCTTCGACACAGAATTCGGCGCGAAAATTTGCACCTTTATATCACGGTAACCGTTGGCCCTAGGAAGGCGAATTTGGTATCAAATTACTCAGGATACCCATGTTTATATTCACTATAATGGAAGTTGTTCACCAAAAATAGCCGGAAACACTTCTTTTGACCTTTCACACATAATTCGGCGGGAAAATACAGGTATCTCGCCTTCGTATCTCGGCAACCGTTGGTCCTAGGAAGATAAAGTTGGTGTCAAATTACTGAAAATATCCATGTTTATATCCACTGTAAGGAAAGTTTTTCAGCATAAATGACCAGAAACACTTCTTTTGACCTTTGACACACAATTTGGCGGGAAAATTCTTACCTCCGTATCTCGAAAACTGTTGGACCTAGGAAGGCGAATTTTGGGTCAAATTACTCCGAAGATATTATCTTTTTATATTTACTCTAACGGACACTTTGTACTCTAGATATCTGAAAATTATTATCACACTTGACCCACATTTTGGTGAAAATTGCTAAAATACAGATCTACTGTATCTTTGTCAACTTTGGCCATAGCAGATGATCTTTGTGTCAATTTACCCATGAAACTCATATTTAGTCCTACTCTAATGGACATATTGACCTGCTTGTTTCTTTTTTATAATGTTAATATCTTATGAATCGTTAGGCATACTGTATACAAGTTTATTTTGGTGCCAGTGTATTATGTGTTTATTTCCAATTTAAAAAAAATAGGAACCTGCGATAAGTTTTCAAAGCTAAATGTTGATACATACGGTGTGTGCGCATGAGTTTGTGACTCGTCTATGATGACATAATGATAGTTTGTATACAGGCAAACATGACTTTGCAAACAATTAGTTAAGAATCTTAGCATACAGTGTCGGTAATGTAGTAGTGTCCTTGTTTTTGAAAATACATTTGAATAAATATTAATATAGTAAATAAAGGAAAATTAATTAGAAACCATTTAACCTTTACATTTAAACTTTTCATTCCATTTAACATTTTATTTTTATACACATGGCTAATAAAAATCAATGAAAATTAAAAAATTGTTAGGTACCATACACAACCTACAGGTCCAACAATTCCCTATAGACAAGTATTCCACAAATTTGTACAGTAAATAAATAAAATCAAATCATCTACACAACCTAGCAATGTCAACTAATGTCATTTCCTAGAAATGGATATTTCACCTGTTTGTACCTTTAAATACATTCAATCAATAAAAAAATGTACACATTCAAATTTCTTTACAGACAAAAGTCCTTCTAATTTTTCTTGACATATCACAAACTAAGCTTTCTATAATCATTTTTTAATTTGCACTGCAGCTTCCAATCCTACGAATAAATAGTTTGCACCATTGAATTTTATTTTAAATTTGATAATTCTTACATAATCTACAACAATTTTCGAAATTTAGTAATTAATTAAAATCCCGTTATGTAAACCTTAATTTGTATTTAATTTTATTTACCCGCATGTTAAACCCTTAATTTCAAGTTGTAACATACGTACCTATATTAGCTGTAGTTGATTTATTACCAATTTAAAGACATAGATATAACTTTATTTAATTTAACTAAGATTTACTATTAGTGGTATTTTTGTTACTCATTGGAAATGTCTACTAAGTTGTTTGTGCAGGCACCGACTATCCAGATCAACTAAATTAAATAATAGCAGATAGATTTAACCAGGATGTAAAATTCAAGCCTAAAAAAGTACATTTGGGCTAATATTATAAGATTATGAATTAATGACCTTGGACTAGTGAATACACAGTTGTTAAGTTAAGCATAGAGCTAGTGCATTAAAATTAATAATAGACAGATAAATACTGAATCATTAAATTTATCTAACCTGGGCCTAAGCTACAGTTATTTATTAGGCCCTATTGGTCTAATCATAGACTCAGGCTTAACTCCAGGCCTCTTGAAATATTACTAATTATAGTATTAATTGATTAATTATTACCTGAAAACAACAAAAGGAATTTTCCCTTCATTATTTCTGACTTTGGAAAAAAAAATTCTGGCCAATTATCATAACATGCTTTTCTTCAAAATTCTTTTATTTGAACTACAGAGGGCGCTATTTCAGAAGTTTTAATTGTTAATAAAAGCGTAAATAATTATGCGGAATTTTTAAAATTTTCGTCATCGGAAAGAGAAAAATATTCTATTTTTCTGTACCAAAAACATTGGTGATCATTACATGGATTGTTTATGAGAACAAAAATAAGTTTTTCCTATACCTGTAGTGTTAAACAGAGGTCAATAACCTCAAATTCCAAGGCCTGTCTGACTTTTTTTCAGATAAGCCCTCGTAAAATAGAAAGAGGGTACAAAATACACCATTATTTTCCACATGGGCTTCTTTTTACAGCACGACATCCACTTTTTCGCTCTCAGAAGGTCCGTGCTACTATGAGCAGAAAGCTACCCCAGGTAAGCTTTTTAAATGTTGTTGGATAACAAGAAATTTCAATCATGAACTGAGTTCTACCCTTAAAATAGTCAATTAACCTATGCAGAGGTTAATCCCTTATTCCATAATTTTTCAATTTAGATATTAGTATTTTGTGATTAATCGTATCGAACGCTTTCATAAATTAATACGCCATTTGAATTATTGCTATAATCGAATTGTTGAAAAGGATGGTTGACTAAATTTATGAGAGACAATTTTGTGCTGTACTTTACTCGAAACCGTATTGATGTTCATGAAATAAATTAAAATGTTTAAAGAAATTTATCAGTCTGTTATTTACAAATTTTTTTCAAGAATTTTGCTAAGTATTGGTAAAGCTGAAATCTGTCAAAAATTTCCCGGGTTTACTTTGGAACCCTTTTTAAATACTGGAATAATTCGTGCCATTTTAAATAACTCAGGGAAGTTTCCTTGGGTGAAAGATAAATTAAAAATGTAAGTCAAGGGCATTGTAATAATTATGTTGAGCGGCAATAATAATAAGTTTAGCAGGTAAATTATCATTTCCTGTAGACTTCTTTTTATAAGAACCGCTTCACATGACGTTGGTGTTAAAAAGAAAGATTTGTTTAATGGCTGAGGTAAAAAAAACAGTGAATTTTGAAAATATCGAACAACGTCTTGTGAAAAATTTGGACCAATATTTGTAATTAATGTATTAATTAATTAATTAATTTAACGTATTTAAATTGTACATTTCTGGATTATCAATGGTGCAGATTTCTGATAGTCCAATTATTTTAAACTTTTCTTTTAAAGTATCTTCATATAGCAGTCTCATATTTTCAAAGTTATGTTGTATTGAGCGAATGTTTACATGTGAAACTGTGAGGGAACTACAAAACTTTAATGCAAAAGTATCGTTGAATTCGGAAGGAGGTATGGCACTAACCGCATTATTATTTAAATCATTATACCCACTATAATCAAACTTTAAATATTTAAATTCCGGCATATGCTTATTTTACGTATTTCGTAATAAATCGTGAGCCTATACGAAGAACAACAATATAATTTAAAAATAAATACATAAAACAAACAGCCATTAATTTCCTATAATTATAAATGTTATTGGTGCCATTACAATTAATATAAACAGGAGGTATATGGGCCATTTCATGCCAAACCACTCAATTTTTTCCGACCCACCTCCGATTTTGATGAATTTTTGTGACACTTGTGGGCATCCTCGAGAAACCGTGCCACACCAAATTTTCCCGCGTTCTGACCATTTCCAACGGCTCTAGAGGAGTTTGAATATTTTTCTACTTTTGCATGAATTGGTGACATAAAACAACAGAAAATTACTCGATTTGCATGAAGTTGATACCATTGGATAGCTAAGAAAATTCCCTTTCCAACGATATGCAACACGATGGATGGTTATGACGTTTTCAAGGTCATTTGACGTGACATTGTCTTTTGAGCTAATTTTTAAGTAAATGAGTGTCAATCGATTTTGACGAAATTTAATACACGGATAGGGAATGAAGTGTCATTCATGTCTATAAAATTTCATTTTGGAGAATCCACTGGCTTGGAAGACATTAAAGAAAATGCTTCAAATAGCAGGGAATTCTCTTGAAACTGCTGCCAAAGATACAATTTTAAACTTGTAGTAATTCCATGTGTATTTATATGCTGGAAATGATGTGCGAGAGATCCGTTTTAGAGTATTTTTTGACCGTTGAGAGCGAATGTAAGGTTTTATTGTAATTATTAATAAGTGAGAATGACCGTCTTCATAGGGAAAACTTATGGGAGCTCAAAATTAACAATTACCATAATTTCTATGTAACAGTCTGTATCTCTGTCTCTATCTATCTATACTGGTTGTAGAGTTTTGATTTGGTGTAAAATCGGTTAGAATATTACATGCTTATTTTATCTAATGAAACATTTTGTCCAAACATTACCGGAATTTGAGTTATTTGACCTGTAGTTGTGGTGTGAACATTCTCAGAACAATGGATTGTCACCTAAAACTGACTGGAAATGGGATTATTGACCTTTGACCTACAGGAAATTGACAACAAATATTAAAAATGTTCCTTGTATCTCTTTAACTACTGGACATTAAGCGTTATGTGTATTAACAAATGGATCTGAACATATACTTTTCTATTTGCTGCAATCACATAATTACATGGTGGGGAGGTAATGTTACAGAGAGAGATATGGATCTTATAAATCGGGTGGTTAGAACAGTTGGGAGAAAAATGGGATTTGGAGCAGCAGTCCGTTGATTCCTTATGAGTACCTGAACCGACTTTTTGGTGTTGTGATTGAAGACGAGTCATCCAGTACATTCTGAAATAATTGGTCTCAGAACTGTTCGTAGTGGGCGGTTGAGGTCTGTGGCTGCTGGTACGAACCGATATCTTTACTCCTTCATACCAACAGGCGTCCGGGAACACCAACGACTGGTTGATTCTCATTCATTGTAATTTAATTCAGTTTTAAGGCGATCTCTTTACTGTTTTAATGAGTTCTAAGACGAGCAATGTAATTTTCTCATTATGAGGATGAATAAAGTTTATGATTGTGATTATGATTATGATCAATTATGCTGTCTTCTATAATCTATTATGTTGACCAGAAATAGAACTATTGACCTACAATAAATGTATATTGATTTTATTTGTAGCTACTTGTTATTGAGAGTTGTATGTGGTGTTAAAATCATCAGAACATAACTTTTACAATTAATTCTTGTAATACATTAAGCTGTATAAAAATTAACCGTTGACCTAATGTGCATATCGCGTGAATGTCTATCTTATCTCCATACTAGCAGATAACCTATGTAAAATATATTTTTAGCTAATTAGAATTAACAGATGGCCTTGGCACATTGTCATTTGGACAAATTTGAATACCAGATAGTCTTGTTAAAATGTCATTTGTACTTATGAAAATACTAGTTAGAAAAATTCCTATAATATAAATAAAAAAGTTTACTCACGCTGAATATCACCTGGGACGACTATGGTATTCTCAGATATTACAGAAAGTTTTAAATTAATGACGGCCATATTGGATTTAAAAATGATCGACATGTAGAATTCACAAAACCTTTGAAGAACGTTGTCTATAAATAGAGTCAAATTATTTCTTAATTTAATTTTTAAAACAATCCTTGCTATTTAAAAATCCAATATGGCCATGGGAATGAAGAAATGCCACCATCATAAAAAGATGAGCAGAAAATGCCACTGTTATAAAATGCACCGAAAACACTTCGCACATTCTAATTTCATGAATTACGGCATCCAGCAGTAGTCAGTGATACAATGGAAATCTATGCAATATCTTACTTCAAATGTAACTCCATTTCCTCCATTTTCGAACTTCAGATCAAGAATCAATAACTAACTCAATTTCCTGTTATTTTTGACAAAGTGTTTCATATGAGGTCAAATAGGAGTGTACACATTCTAAACAATATTAACACCAAAACCAAAACTTTACGACCAGTAGTTGCTGAAATAGCTGCTAAATCATGGACATTTTTCATTTTAAGCTCCCGCAGGTTTTCCCCACATTTCGGAGAGGGTCATCCTCGATTATTTTTTTTATTTACTACTTCTAGATGACAAATGTACAGAAAAACGGACCCTCGCTCTCAATGGTCACAAACGTCCCAACAAATGTCACTACTAATACGGATCCTTGTCCCATCATTTCCAGCATATAAGTACACATGGCATTATTAAAAGTTTAAAATTGTATCTTTGGCAGCATTTTTTCAAGAAAATTCCTGTTGTTTGAAGCATTTTTCTTTAATATCTTCCAAACAAGTGGATTCTCCAAAATGAAATTTTGTAGACATATTGACACTTCATTCTCTATTAGTGTATCAAATTACGTCAAAATCGATTGATACACATTTACTTAAAAAGTAGGTCAAATATTATGTCACTTCAAATGACCTTGAAAACGTCATAACTTTCAAAGTTCATCATGTTACATATCGTTGGAAAGAAAATTTTCTTAGCTATCCAATGGTACCACATACATGTAAACATAATAATGGGCTAGTGACTTACGGCCAATTTCCTGTTTCCATGTTACAAACTCGTGCAAAAGTCGCAAAATCTTCAAACTGCTCTAGATCTGTGGAAAATAGTCAGAACGCAGGAAAATTTGGTGTGGCACGGTTTTTGGAGGATGCCCACAAGTGTGCCAAAATTCATCAAAATCGGAAATGGGTCGGAAAAAAAAATTGAGTGGTTTGGCATGGAATGACCCATATGACAATACACACAATTTATGGCAGCCTGCACTGACATTGGGTACTTATAGACTAACGTAGGTCTATCGTACCAATTACGAGTAGAAGCACCGTCAGAATAAGTGCTCACAATCCTATTTATTTACGGTATGTTTCGGGTATACTCGTTTGAGCTTACCCTTACTATATTTCACCAACAATATGCCGGTACAGACGATGGAATATAAGCAAATTTACCATCGTTTCTTAGTTTGTTCTGTTCGATTTTAAGTTTAGCACGGTCAGCTCTCACTGCTGCAGTAACGTCATCGGAAATAGAGGGCTCCCACGGTATTGCTTGTCGTTTTGCGTTTTTGGTGCTGTTCGCAGAATTAATTCCCGGTCTGTGTATCGCAGCAGCTTAACGTAACATCACGATAGTTTGTAAATAGGTAAACGTGACTTTCCAAACAGCTAATAGTTACCAATTTTATAATACATGGAGTGTTGGTAATCTATTTGCGTCCTATTTTTTAATACATTTGGAAAAATATTAATCAAAAATTAGTTAAGATGACAAACTGTCTGTAGTAAAAAAAAATGTGGCCAGTCTATGACAACTAATGGATGGTTATAATCTGTTTTGCCATGGTAACTACCTCAACCATAATTAAATAAACTCGCTGTGCTCGTGTTCTGTTTTCATCAGCCAAATTGACATGATTGCTAATTTAAATGTCAATACAATGCATGGATTCGGTTCCTTCGCTATGATATCACGACTGGCATATCATGACAACACACACTGTTGCAATAAGTCTGGAGTTCAAATGCATATTTCCAACACCACAAAAAGATATCCTAGAAAGAGATTTCCAAAAGTCAAGGAAATTAACCTTTCGTCTAAATCACTAAGCACACGGTTCCCACAGGAGTCTTGTTAGAGAGGCCTATTGGAGTAGACCTACAGATAGGCCTATACAGACAGACAGACCATCGCTATGGGGGAAACGGCTAGAGTTACCATTGTAAGACTCTTGCTAGTTTCTCGTCCAATTATGTTATCACCGTGTGCATTCAACATCAAACTGTGGAGAAAAAGAAAGGATTCTATAAAATTTACAGATAGGGTAAAATATTTTTTTAAGTAGTCGGATCTCACCACAAAAATAATGCTTAATCCAGACTATTACATTTATTTGGCAAAAACATGTATTATACCCATATTATGGTAATGCTATTTCTATGTAGGCCTGATCATGGTGTGACATCATCATGACCACATTTAGGCATATAAAAGTTTTTGTCAAAGAAAATTTGATATTCTGGACTTATATTTAGTCTCATTGTAAAAATAGAGTTGTTTGCATACATAGAGCAAGGGATAATAAATACATCAAAATAAATGACTATGGTTGATGAATAATACTCCTTTTCTGAGAAAATCACCTGTCCAATAACTTTAAAATATAATCTAATCTCCGACTGCAGAAATTCTGCATAAAGCAGACTCCAATTATTGCAACGAAATATATAAAAATGACTTCAGGCATAATTTTGCTAAATTTTAGTAAACAGATCTCACTGAATTGTGACTCATTCTTCTGCGAAACCTCACATTTGAATTGAGTAGTATTACTTCAGTGGTATCACGGAGAGGACAAACCGTTATGCGCGCGTAAATGAAGGACGTCATCATAAGCAGAACGCGCAAGTGCAGTGAATAACAAAAATGAGCGTCGATATAGTCTGTAATAGACTTTCTCAAAGTTTGTATATTATATTTTAAGTGTTTAATGAAATGCGATAAGTTTTAGTGGAGTGAGGTTTGTCGTTAATATAGGTCTGTAGCTTTACACACGCTGTTATGATCGCGCGCGAAACGGTGTATCACTGGTAATTAGCGTATAATAAATTTAGATTAATTATTCACCGCGACTAAAATTATCTTAGTGTAAATATTATGGTAGTCTCGATCATAATCTTGCGGCCAGTTGCTAAATACTATTATACAGAAAAATCGAATACATCTCTATAATTTAGTGAAATTCCCACTGTCAATTAAGGTAAAAATCGTGAAATGGCTGAGTGATTGTGGAAACATTTATCCATTCCATAGGCCTAGTACCTAAACCTTAACTTCGTTTGAAGATGTGTCGAAGCATGTCTATTTCACTGTGTGTGTCAGTAGATTGATCGGTTGCTCAAGGTTTAATAATATGCCATTTTTTCTCCATGGAATAAAAAAAAATGGTTTGAAATTAGCAGGATTTTCTTGCGGTCCGGTCAGTCTAGTTCGCATTGCGCGACAAACAAAATTTTAATAGTAAGTATATAGAACTATACAGTGGTAGACCTTTTTTGTCAAGCATATTGTAAGCTGTAATAAAATATTGAAGCTTAGGAGTCGATCGATTTAATGTCTCAAACGTTTTAACTAGGCCTTCATACCATATTTATTGTGTAACGCAATTAAATGTTCCCTTCAAAGTGATACCATGCCTGAGAATGTTTCCGTTGTGGTTCGGCCATCTCATTTTTCAAAATGGTGGAAATTTGCAAGTAAGGTAGATATGTAAAAAACTGTTTTCAATAACCATACTTATTGCCTCCGCCAACAAAGTTTGCGAGGTTGTGTGAGTGTGTGTGGGTGTGTGTGTTTGTGTGTGTGCGTTTGTCTGTTCGCAGCATAACTTGAAAGCAATTGGCAGATTCTGAAATTTGTTTAGAGAAGTTTGCAAATGAACCAATTAATAAGATTACTTATTTTGGTAAAGATTCTTAGCCGCATGTGCATGTAATGGATCTTCGAAACACATACGGTGACCAGTGTACCATCTCAAGCGTGGCTTGACACTACACTGATTTTTTATAAAAGGAAATAATTAGTCAGACCGCGGTCAGCTTCACTGTTAGTTTCTACACACTGTTCTTACAATGGTTCGTTACTGACAATAACCAATCGACGCTGTACAGTAGCTTTGTAGATGAAACAAATAAAACAAGGAACAGTGTGTATAAAAAAACTGTAAACTGGTAAAGCTGCATTAGCGAGAATTTCGGTCGCCTGCTGTCGGAGGTTTGCGCTCTCCGAGTGCTCCTAGTTAAAAAAAAAATTGAGGTATGTCATGGAAAAACCACCAAGATGTAGGAACATTGAAAATTCAGTTTTTGTTGTAGCCATGTTACACTTTTCGCAAGATTTAAAATGATGGGTCAATTTTCAGAATCGGACATCTATAACTGAAGTTATTGGACAAAACATACAAAATATCCTTTGTGTTTGTTTATATTTTCTGTTGTTTATTTACTTATTTCTCAATAACTTTCTGAGCGACAACTTGGTGATTTTGCCATGTCTGGCCTCAAATGATTAACAATAAACTTAAGTACATAAACCGTTATCAGCTCATTAAATTGTGTTCAATATTGACTCACAGCGGTACGATACTATATTGAACCACTAAAAGTACATTAAATATTAATTTAAGATATTGTATAAACAAACGCAACTCCCAACGCATGGGATATTGTCGTGATATGCAGTACGATTGTTATTTCCTAAAGTTGAATTCATTGAACTTTGGCTTTTATACGTACCTCTGGTTCAAAAGATACTGTGTGATATTGGTCTACCATGAATCCTCCTAGACTTGATTCAGAGTTCCTCCTCGAGTTCCTCCTATTATTTGGAAGGTTCAGGTCTACGATATATTCTCGTCCATCTGAATAGCTACATTTGTCACATATAGGACCATAATTATACTGTCTCTGAAAATATTGGCTATTGAAATCCCGCTCAACTATCTCCCAAATTAACTGGCATATCTTTTGTAGAACAGCTTTAATCAGAGTTTGACTTGTATTGGGAATTGCAAGTCTGACGAGATTTCGGTCACCAGATGTTTCGTAGTCGCCAGGTAACATGCGGGTTGTCAACAAAAACAGTGATTCACTCATCCTAAATCGAACAGCGTCGTAATAAATCGCTTTAGAAGTTGTATCCCATTCAAAGTGTTCACAACATTTTGCTATTAACCTCAGAAAAACAAATTCTGCCAGAATTTCACCGAAGTCGAAATATATGATTACTTGTCGGTAATCGGGATTGGTATTCCAGATATCTGTCATTTGTTTCAGTTTTGGAAGATGGCTTGATATCAAAAATGTCCCGTCTTGTCTTATCTTATTAGTAATGTTCAGCGGAAATAGTAGATTTGTACCTACCAAAAAACGAATGACGTCAGAATAGCAGATTATCTTGTGTTTTTTGCAGATATTTTTGAGTAATTTACTATCTACAATTCCATTGGTTACTACGTCATGCCATAACCTTTGTTCCTCTAATGTTCTTTCTCTTTCTTCGGGAACATTTATCAAATCTTGAAAAACATCTGTCAATACCTGAGGATCACAAACAAAATAGTTGCGGAGAATCCTGTCGCGCGAATTATACATTATACTTCCTGACTTATCAAAGAAAATAAAAATTTCCCTGATGTTGCTGACATTACACTTTCGTTTTATCTCAGTGGCAATGCCTTTCAAACTTACAATCAATTCATTTTGCATACGAAGCTCGTGCAATATTTCGTAAAATGGAATGTAGTTAATTGGAAACATTTTCTTAAAAAAATGTAATTCCATGGTTAGCTTTTCATACAAAATCGTTCGTAAAGTTATCAGTTCTGTATCATTTGGCATAGAATTTTCAACAAGAAATAAAGGAACATTATCATTATTAAACGCAAGCAGGCCATGAAATTGTGTGGATAAATGTTCTCGTACCCATCTTCTAAACCTAATATAATCTTCACTATCTTCACTGATACTGGCTCGTCTTGTTCCAACAAGAAACACTACAGCATTTCCCAATTCTGCGTGAATAGCAACAGATTGAAGCCAAAACTGGAGGCGTCGGATTTGCTGTTTAAAATTCAAAACAGCTTCAACTGCGTTAAAAACAATTAGATATATTCCATGTTTGGGTAAAAATAAATGATGTGTGTTGTAGTAGATCTCTTGTCCTGCAAAGTCCCATAGACTCAGTTTAGCATCCAAGTATGATTCTTTACGAATACGTGCTTCTAATGATCTTTTAATATGGTCTATAGGTAATGTTGCATATTTAACTGTAAGGAATTTAAACCATTCGTATATGACATATGCAATAATTGGCGCAACAAAGAATAGCACAATGAGTATATGTTGAAGCGTTGAATTATTTTGAGAAGAAATCAAAACGCTTTTTAAATCTACAAATTCCCATCCACAAGAAATGGCTACGATTAACCCGACAACAACACCAATACCTTTTTTGACAAAATAGTTATCTATGATATAACCATATGCCGCAGCATTTCTTCCGTTCATAACGCCAGCTAATGTAAAGGAAACGTTTATAACGATGCATAAAAACATAAATATAAATAAAACAACAGGTTTTCCAACATATAATAATGATGACATGAAAACAACAAGACTTAAATTCAAAAGAATCTGACTTCTGAGACTCAGTAATAATATTTTTTCATAAAAATACCTAAAAAGCACTGCAGTAATACTACAAAGAATGCAAAGCGATAAAATAAAAGGTATTCTATTTAGGATTTGTGCTGTTTCAGAAAAGTGTGTCATTGTAAATTGTTTCTGTTTTGGATGCACCATGAAGAGGAAAGCAATACACATACCTGTCCTACCACCACAGCCAATAAGCGTACCAATGACAAAACATACGATTCCAAATATAAAAATCAACATGAAGGATAACATGCAATTCCAGATATCTAAGTTAATATCTTGCAATTGTGAGTTGTGGTGGTCATATACGCTCATAGCTTTATCTATTAGTACCATCGCAACGGTATATCCAGAACCGAATCTATACGCATTGTGAGAATTAAATATACAATGTAAAGAGATGATGTTTAACCACACAACTGGCCCAAATCCGAATGAAAATCCACCAACTGAAAACAAAACCAATATTGGAAACAGTTGTATCAGCTGGTAAGTAGTATCCTTAAATAATTTTTTAAACTTTGACCGTTGAGGTGTCATGTCTGTTTCCCTGACGGGGTTTACTTGTTGATCCAAAACATGTGATACAGAAGACCATGCAACCGCTCTTTTGTATTCTTCTTGAGGCGAAAACAGTTTCTTTTTACACCATTTACTATTTACATCGGTTACTTTGGCTTTAACAGTGTTGGTTTCAATCCCTTCAGTGCTAGACTCATTTGGTCGAAATGCTTCTCCTTGTAACCGCCTACAGATAGAAGTCTTTCCGACTCCTTGATCTCCAAGTATAAGAATTTTAGTTTTATTAAATGGGATTGTTCCACATTCCTTTGCATGTTTATAAGCTTCGTGAATTTCAGAGTCATTTGCCAGAACGCGTCTGTGAAAACTGCGACCGAAAGAATAGAATTCTCGCAGGTAACGCTTTAATGTTTTATTCATTTTTTGTGAGGGGATATAACTTCAGCCCTTGTCAAAAAAGGTCTTTTACATACTGTATATCTATCCATCTGAAACTTTCTCCTGTAAAATTAAGGTTACAAATTAAAATAAATAAATCATTTTGATAAAGCCTGGTTAGTTTGCAATATAAACAATTTAATCCTACTTTACCACACTGATCAACGGGCTACTATTGCTACTGCTACTTCTACCACCACTACCATTACCACCACTTCCACTACCACTTCCACTACCACTACCACTACCACTACCACCACTACCACCACTACCACTACTACCACTAACACTACCACTACCACTACCACTACTACTACCACTACCACTACTACAACTACTACTACCACTACCACCACTACCACAACCACCAACTACCACTACCACTGCCACTACCACTACTACTACTACTACTACCACTACCACTACAACTACTACTACTACCACTACTACTACTTCTACTACCACTACCACTGCCACTACCACCACTACTACTACTACCACTACCACTACCACTACCACTACTACCACTACCACTACCACTACCACTGCCACTACCACCACTACTACTACTACTACCACTACCACCACTACTACTACTACCACTACCACTACTACCACTACCACTGCCAATACCACCACTACTACTACTACTACTACCACTACGACTACCACTACTTCTACTACTACCACTACCACTACCACTACTACTACCACTAACACTACTACTACTTCTACTACTACTACCAATACTACTACTACTCCCACTACTCCCACTACTACTCAGTGGCGGCGCTACGGGGGGGGGAGCTAGGCAGAGCTACAGTCCCCCTCCCCCCGTCTGGGGACCTTTGCCCCCCGTCGGGGAGAAAATTAAGGTTTCGTCGGGGCTTTGTAGGGTATATGCCAAGAGACAAACGAAGCCCCAAGCACCAAAACGGGCTAAAAACCACGCAAAACACGGCAAATAACGTTTTTTTTTGCTCTTCAGACTGAAAATCGGGGACACGCCCACCTCAAATTCAAGCTCGGCCAACTCGTTGGGGGGCCCGTGCCCCCCGATCGGGGGAATTGCCCTGCTGTCGGGGAAATCCTGGCGCCGCCACTGCTACTACTACTACCACTACTACTACCACTACTATTGCTACTGCTACTGCTACTGTCACTGCCACTACCACAATCAATGATAATAATAAAATGGTAATGATAAAATGATAATTCATTTATTTAGTCAAAATTGAAAACAATACACATGGTAATAATACAAAATTACAATAAAAAGTAAAAGGAAAATACGAAAACATGTCAATGTAACTTAGGCCTAATTAAAATTAATTAAAACACACTGGATAATTTAAAATGTAGAATTACAAACGATATGTCTCGAAATGCTTGTACAAGATTTTATTAAAAACTACCCTAAAATAAATTGCATTAAACGAAGGCAAAAGTTAAAAGTAGTTAAAATTTAATTAAGAAGGTATTGCTAGACTAATATTTAGACTACGAGGTGTATAAAGCTTGAGTAAAATAATCAAACACGTAAAAGAAAATTAATAAACGATTGGTAAAGATAAAATGATATTGGTAAAATGATGACAATGGAAATGACAATGACGATGAAGATGATGATAATAATAATAATAATAATATAGCAGCGAGGGGAAAATGCCATAGCCCCCCACCCTTGCATATTTTCGCGTAAAACAATTGTAACAACGTAAACGATTCTCTGAGTTTTTACAAATGATACAGCTCATACATATGTTTCTGTTTTCATCAGGCAAAACCTGAAAGCTTTTGTGTTTACAAACTGCTTTCTATCTGTTATGTATTCCATTGTCCAAAGTACAACATAAGGTTTTGTACTTGAAAATCTAACTAGTACAAAAATTCTCATTTTTTATTTTTAGCACAAGGAGCTAAAAATACTAAGAGCCTCCGGATGGAGGGCCGCTAAAAATACCTACTGTTTATATCTCTCTCAAAAAAGGTACTGAGTCTGCTAAAATAAAGAAAACAATATTACCTGCAATTACCAAAAGCGTAGTGTACTACATTTATGTTAAGGTTAATATGAGCGAAAAAGAAATATAATGTAGTTATTTTAAATACAGGCAATTGATTCCACCGTGTTGAACTGTACTTCGGTTTTATTACCATTTTGATAAAAATAGTACAGATGTAATCATGTGAAAGTAGACGGAATGTTTGAGCTTGCTAACTTCGTGTATGATGAGATTCGGTATTACTGCCTGGTCGTTAAACGGCCGGACTAGTAGAATACAATTTATTAATCATATGAAAAGATACCAAGATAATTAATTTGTTGAGTAATCCTCAGTTAGATGCTTAACATGACGGCAACCTCACAATTATACTTTTAATTTGCTGTGTTAAAAATTATATCAAATTTTCCACCTACGAATGGTTGATGATCGGCCTTAAATACTAGCCAACTGTGAAAAATATTCAAGATGTTCAATTCAGACATTATAAAAAAATGACGTATCCGTTTTTCGTTTTCGTATTTTGTAAAGTTACGAAACCTCACTAAAGGCTAAAGCCAAATGACATGCCCCAGCTTTCAACCTTTAATGAAACGGTACAGTAACCAATGTGAAGCTAAAAACTTATTCAGAAAGATACGTCGATGCCTAAAACCGCTAATACGCAAATGAAAGCAACGCTAAATGGCGTACGTACCTTATAACAGCAACTGTGAGGACGCGCACAAATTAAGTCTGCTTAGACCATTAAGGAAATAAGTTAGAATATTTCCTCCTTGTGAAGTAGCCTAAGTAGA
>JAOTQE010060226.1:0-18822 GCA_025631205.1 Nesometra sesokonis | reverse complement strand
TAGTTGGTAGGGTTGACTAGTGTACCAACGCTGGGTAAAAAGTTGGGCAATTTTTGCCCAACGTATTTACAGTGTAGATTGAGGGAAGTCGCATGGGAACGGCACGCAACGGCGTGGTCAAACTCGATGGCTGTTTTATGTGTTTTCACGCTTCTTTTCTTCTGCCATTTATACTTCCTTTTCTAAAAGGAGGTAATTTCCTCTGAAGGGGAGGGTGCTTGAGGGCTCAATCTTCATATTTTATGCTATTTTTATTTTTTACCCTCCAGTGGTGTACCTGCCAACTTTTACGCATTATGCGTGAGTCTCACGCATTGGAGTCTATTTTGGACGTCTCACGCATAAATCATTTCATTTTTTCTCACGCATTAGCAAAACTCTCGCGCATAGACATTCATATAGCTTTTCTCACGTGAGGCAATATAGACAAAAAATACGGTAAAAACGGCCCCAAAACAGTCTTAATTTAGACAGAATCGGCCAAAAAATGGGCAGTTGTCAGATGAGATCGAAATTTAGAAAATGTGGCCCATCACCGGGGGTGGGTTTGTCTCACGCATTCGCGCCAAAAAAAAGTTGGCAGGTATACAAAGGGGATGCTCGAGCACTCTACGCTCCCCATGGACCGTACGCTATTGCTATCAAAACTTTTAAAAATAAACAAAACAATCCCCCTTTAAAGTGCGGCAGATCCCATAGAACCCCCGTAGTCGGGGGTGGAGGGGGAGGGGAGAGGAAATTGGGAGATATTCCCTGGAATTATTTTGGCCCACAGAAAAAAAATGAGTGACCACAAAAATTAATGTTTATTTGAAAAGTTCATGAAAACAGTCTACCAGCTTGTCCTCAGATAGTATGTTAGTAGTTCTGTCGCAGTTCGGAAACTGCCTCTACACCTTAATTCCGAGCTCCCCTCCCCCAAAAGATCCATTAATTAGTTAATCTGAGAGCCCTTTAAATTTTCCTACTCATCAAAAAAAGATCTATTACATTCTTAGTCAGACAGGTACAGGGGCGGATGCAGACTTTGGAAAAGGGGGTGGGGCCAGTGGAGGGCCAAAGTTTTAGCGAGGTCTGGGGCATGCTACCCCGGGAAATTTTGGTCTTTAGATGTCCGCAAATGGCCTTAGGGGCGTGTTAATTCTTGTATTATGATTGCTGAATATTTCGTTTTATAGAAAATTATAATAGGCCTAATATTGATATATTTTACTTTCCGAAACGGGATGGGAGAGGGGGTGGGATGGAGTCCGGTCACCCCCCCCCCTCCTTAAATCCGCCCCTGGGGTAGCAAAAGGGTTCCGTGTAGCCGGAGCTAACGGTATAAAATTAAAGAACGCACAGAGTTCAAGTTCACTTCAGGTCAACCATAGCCGTGTAAAAACTAACCAAAATCCCAGAACATCTCATCTTTCGTAAAATCTTCATGTTATTATTAGATATCAAATGATCTTAATAATTTTGCCAGCTAGGCCGTCAAGGCCCCATGTATGTTCAGAATTAGCGACAGGGTAAACCCAACAACGGTGTGAAAACCAATCGCTCTCCACTCGGCGATAATAGCAAATCGAATGCAGTATTTTGTTATTCCCATTGGCTCTCAAACGACACGTATGGGCCCATCGAAGAATGGTGAACACAAACAAAGGTGTGAGAACCGTGTATTGTATCCGATGGTAGTATTCTCTGATCTATTCTACTGAGTCACGATACAGCGGTCTAATGCGATTTTTTTGTTTCCTCTCAGAGTATCCAGTCTCCTCGGCGACTTGTCTTAATTATTTCTTACACATCAGCTATATGACATATCTAAATACGCGTAGGTTAGTGAAAAAACAACGGTATTACTATTTTCAATTATTTTTAACTTTTTTAAAACAAGCTCTGAAAGTTATCATATTGAGCCTATTGTAGAATGTTTTGTTCCTAGTCGAGAACTTCGCATTAAAGAGGGACTTATTAAGGTATTGTTACTTACTGTTATAAGTCATCATCATCATCATCATCATCATCATCATCATCGTCGTCGTCATCATAATCATCATCTTCAGCGTCATCGTCATGGTCACCGTCATCATCATCGTCATCGTTATCGTCACTGTCACTGTCATCGTCATCATCATCATCATCATCATCATCATCACGATCATCATCTTCATCGTCGTCGTCGCCCTCGTCGTCTATTTCAAATACTGTACTTTCTTTATTCGTTGTTATAAAGTATTTTCTATAAATTCTGATGATCCCATCTGTTTGTGTCTTTAAACTTAAAACTTATTATTTTTGTCACAAATTA
Source organism: Nesometra sesokonis (assembly GCA_025631205.1). Classification (NCBI taxonomy): domain Eukaryota; kingdom Metazoa; phylum Echinodermata; class Crinoidea; order Comatulida; family Antedonidae; genus Nesometra; species Nesometra sesokonis. The sequence continues at coordinate 16,526 of JAOTQE010060226.1, read as the reverse complement.
CAATCATCTTCTTTATCAATCAATATACTTGACATAGATCCCTTCTAGTGGACATATTCGTGATCTATTGTTTTACTTCTAATTATGGTTTTTAATAATTATTTATTGATTGAGCCTGCTGACATTAGTCCGTGATCTTAATGGCACCTAACACCTAAGTGATTCATGGTCAAATAACGATAACCATAATTTGAATATATTATATCAAGTTTTAAGAGTTGATGAAATTTAATTACAGTGTAGATCGGATATCTTCAACTGTGGTGTGTTATGATGACCCTTCACGATCGTTAGAATACGGTAGTTATCATCACAACCATCTCTTATCATTTTCGTCATCATTATTGTCCTCCCATCATCCTTTCGCAGTCTTATTCATGCTCTATCGTTTTCCCCTTCCTCCATTTGAAATGCATTATTGGCATCCCAATCTTCACCACCACCACCACCACCACCACCATCATCATCATCATCATCATCATCATAATCATCATCATCATCATCATCATCATTGGCATCGTCATCGTCATCGTCATCATCATTATCATCATCATCATCATCATCATCGGTACTTGTCTTGGGGAACCATAGTAATATATTTGATTTCCGATATCGCCATTGAAAGCTTGTAAAATGATTTAACAAACAATCCGGCAAGTTCATCGGCCGCCGTGTACGAACGATGCCTAACAGCGCTGATGAAGAATACCGATACCAAAGAAACATAGGATTATCATCAATTATATATAATTATTGAAATAATTATACTTATGATAATATTAATATTTGAACTTATATTAACAAGCGTACGAGTAATGATGATTATGAATTAATACCAATACTACTAATAACAATAAAACATGCATGAATAAATAAATAATAATATTCGCAAAATGTGGACGATGAAACTATCTAAGTGATAATAACGAGTTTGTCATTATGGCTATCGACTAAGTGACCCATGTCTGTGTGAGCTATCCCAGTGGTCGTCAGCTAAATGATGTATAAAATAATCCACATGGGTCATTGGTTAACTGACCGTTAGGATCACTATGCAGAAGCACCCGAAGCAAACGGACAATGAGATGAGATCACATTTAAATTAATTTCCATCCCCAAATGACCACTTGAGACCAACCAATTCGACGCGTATACGCCGCGTAGTACTTAAAGAGGTTTGTCCACGAGCCATTTCAAACTAAATTACGATTTCTCATCCACTAATATTTTGTTAACAAAATTAACAATCGAGCGCTTTACACCATCCTCTGTGACACTACGAACTACGAAGAGACGCAAAATTTAGAGAGAGCGTAGAGACTGACGTTTTTTGAATTGCTGCACGCGCGTGTTTACATCTCTTCATGCGCCTTTTGTATACGCGCATGACAGTTTGTGCTTCTTCATGTGGACTGACGATATGATTGGCTGATGCTCGTAGTGCTCCATTTATAAGGCACGCGCGTTATCTGTACGCACTAAGACGTTTTGTCATAATTATGGTTGATTCGGTCAATGATAAGTCGCATTAACTAAAGATGCGCTTGTAACTCAATCTAGGTATCATCATTAAAGTGATAGAATTAATAGGTTATTATATTACAATACCAACGCTATAAAGTAGGACCGCGCATGGTCTACCCCAGTTTTAAAGAGTGATCAATTATCGCAATTTAGAACGATTAAGAAAACGAAGCCTCCATTTCGTAAGCCAAATATTATATCCAAAATGTTCTGCTCTACTTTTATTTAAAAGTCAATTAGAGATTATTATATAGGCCTGCATTGAACTATTTCCTGTTAATTATTTTTAGTTAGTATTTTAATTAAACTCTCAATAATTTAAGATTTCTAAACCATAAACAATTCCTAGCAAAATCACTTTTGTAATAATGGTGGAAAATTCAAACAAACGCGCTTTTTTAAGAGTTTCAAGTTGATTTTATTTGTTCTCTTAATGTAATGTTTGTCTGAAAGTAATTATATAGTTTTTTTTTGTTTGGAGCATGTACAAAGTCCTTCAATGCAAACTTTGGCCGCCAAGGGTTTTTGTTTTGTCATTTTTATATTTTTATTTTATATTTGCCGTACTTTTGTTCAATAAAAATACCGAGATACACTGTCGCAGTGTGAACACAGCGACCATGTGAAAATGTGAAGATTTGTGACGATTTTATTTTTAAACACTTAGGGAGGACTTACTGATCTGGAGGGTCCTCAGTAACATTCAGGGCCTCAGATGGCTGAGTGTGGGCTTTCTGAAATTTCTAGAATTTACACCTAAGATGCTTGGAAATAGCATTCTCGTTATAATATAGTCTTAATACAGTACAGAACCAGATCCATACATTTGGAAAAGTGCAGGGGCGATTTACGTCATAAGGATGTGGTCTGCATTCACCTCAGCTCCAACATGGTTGAGGCTGAGTGAGAACATATTTTAATTTGAAACATCAAATGATCGGAAATGGCACCATTTTACATCAACATGATTTTTAAAGTGTCACAATTAACAACTACCTCTGAACGGCAACCACCGCACATGCCGTATTGGTTCCTCCACCCCCTTGTAATAAGGTCTAAACATAGAACAGAGAGATACTAAGACAATATCGGCGTTTTCCAACATTTTCCGACGTTTTTCTTCTTATTCTACTCTTAATAGTCGACCCTGCCCTGTTACCCAGTACAGCAATCTCATTTTTTCCCTTCCGTTGAACCCCTTTTTTCATACACGGCTCCCCAATGTTTTACTTGAATCCTCGATCTACAGCAGTGGCGTATCCAGCGAGGGGTGCTCAGGGTGCTCGAGCACCGCCCGCCCCCACTTCAGGAGTAGTAAAAAGATCAATAATTGCCAGAATTTTACCGTATAATTGTCATCTTTTAAAACAAATTATGTCCTTACTAGTACAGTGTACGGTCAACGTTCAATCTTATTGAATACTTTGTCGAAGCAGGGAACAGTTCCACTGTTCCCTGGTCGAAGTGAGGTTCAAGCACGTAAACAATGAACAAAAACAATCGCATTAGACAGGCTATACTAGGTGCATGGGGCAGATTTATGGTGGAAATTTTGGAAAAAAAAGTATTTAGTTACAATTTGGTTGATATGTACATTATTTTCATTCATTTATTGATTAAATTGGCCAAAATCAACAAAATACAAAACAAAAACGGTTTATGTTGATCTTTCATTAAAATGACTTTGTCATTCACTGTAGGCCTTTCTAGATTACTCTCTAAAACGCCCATTTTTCCTTAATTAATAATAAACTTGTCATAGACGCTATTTCTGAAAATTACTCCCCAAAAGGTTTTGAATTCCATTTCCGGGCATCTAGAGGCGTCATATTTCAACATTTTCTTACTTCGGTCCCAACAATGGGCTTGAGGTATATTTTTCCTCTTAAATATAATGAAATTGTTAATATCCCAAGACACTATTTCTAAAAATTACTTCTAAACGTTATGCATATAGAGGGGTCAATCATATTTCAATAAAATAATAAAATTGTCAATACCCCAAGTCACCATTTCTAGAAATTACAGCATTTGAACAAACTTTTCGGTCCGTTAGAGGCGTCCTTAAAGTAATAAAATTGTCAAAATCCCAAGACACCGATTCTAGAAATTACTCCCTAAGTGTATAGCAAAATTGTCTTACCTCAGTCCCAACCTTGGTGGGGCGGAGGCCTATTTTTTCTTAAAATAATGACTATGTCAACACCCCAAGTCACCATTTCTAAAATATACTCCCTAAATATTCTACAGGTATTTGAATTTTCGGTAATTTATAGGCGTCATAGTTCAAAATTTTCTTCAACCATGGGGCTGAAGCTAATGTCAGTTAGAAATTCCTTTTTTTAGACTTCATCGTTTTCAACATTTCATTTCTGTATCTGGTCCAAGACTCTGGAATGAGTTAGATGTAAAATTTAAAAAAAAATCTGCTTCCATTTTCACGTTTAAGAAAAAAATTAAAGCGTATTATATTTCGACTTATTAATATTTTATAACTAGTGTACCATAGTAAGTTACGGTAATTATGCCTCATATTTTTCAAAATTTTCTTACCTCGTCGTAAAGTAATAAACTTGACAAAATACAAAGACAGTATTCTGGAATTACTAACCAAAACGTTCTATTTGAATGCCATTTCCAGGCATCTACAGACGTCATATTTAAAAATATTCGAACCTCAGCCCCAACTATGATGGGGCTGAGTTGGGACTCTCAAATAGAGCACCCCCCCCCCCCACTTCGCCAAATCCTGGATATGCCCCTGATCTACAGTGTATGTTTCGGTATATTGCAGTTTTGAATTTACCGTTGCAATTCTCTCGCTGAAAATCTGTAATTTTGGTTTCAGATATGGCCAAAAAATAAAATCTATGCTAAAAAAATTAAATCAATTTGATTTAGTACGATGTAACTCTCATGGTACATGTCGAATGTACCACCAAAAATAACAGTTATCGCCAAATTTTCTAAGTTTATTCCAACGATAACATCTATGATTTGGAATCTAATTATTTTAACCTTTGTCAGATCTAAAGATAACTTTCTGTTTATCTTCACAAAAATTACGAATATTTAATTAATTTCTGTGTTGATTCAATTCTTTGTATTTTGTTTTCGAATGTAAGTTTGCAAGCATGCAGGTATCACCAGGACATTTTAACCAGCAAAATCAGTAAATTAATGCACGCAATCTAATTAGTAATCAAAATAATACTATTTGATTGTATAGACGATTTTAGAAAACATTGATTTAAAAATGTGATGATTGAATCAGCAAAATCCGGTGTTGCAACCAATCCCTTGCACCGAGCACCCATCATTGGTTTTACAAGTTTTTAATTGTCAATTATATCCACGCGACTAATTAAGATACCGATGGTTACAAAAGAAGTAATTTAAAATAAAAGTTAATGGTAGATATGGAACTATGGTGTCGGCATTAAGAAGGAAATGATAGACTTGATAACACGCGAGTCTTCCTTTAAACAAAACTAACCTAATATACAGGTCGGTAACCTTTTGACCTTCATATATATTGGAAACAAAATATGATATAATAAATAATTATGGCAAATGTTAATGTTACATTTCATTGGCATTTATATCGCCTTTATATTGGTCAATGTGCTTTAATGGGTCGAACATCTGCTGATATATATACATACTTTTCTAGGGAAGAGATGTGCTTTTAAGATAGTTCATTTCTAGAAAATTATTTCCAAATGACCAGACATAAAACACTTCTATAGTTGGAGTTTTTATTCAATATGTAAGCTATTCCTTCTGGTCTTATTGCTTTAAACTTATATTTTGCATTATTCTTTAAAATTATCACTTATAACATGACAAATAAAATTGTCATGTTATACGTTATAAAATAAACGTTTTTTATTTTGTAGGAGAGTGTGAAAATTTTTAAAGTTAAGTAGTTTAACTACCAATATTTTCGGGCCATTTTATGAAACGCCACACTATAGACCTGTTTATATCATGTGACGATAACAGTCAACGATAAATAGATACCAAAGTTGTTTTCTACAAAAATTTAAGAAATTGTATTATTTATACTAGACGACATGTTGAAACTTCATTGTGTATAATGAAAACATTATCGTCAAATGAAATGAGGTAATCATCAATGAAAACAATAGAATATTTGACGTTTAATTACTTTTAATACTGGTATTGATTATGACGTCATTTTAATAGCCTACCTTTTTGTAAAAATATAGTTTTCACCGTTATTATACACATTAATTTGTGATTGAATCGTTTATGAAAACGTCTCCAATTTCTTGCATAGACTAGGGTATTTGTTTTTTACACACCACCAACGAAGTATGGCGGAGATTATGCTTTCTCGCAAATGTTTGTGTACTGTAGTCTATGTTTGTTTGTGAACAGCGTACAAGCCACAGTTTCCATCAGAAACTCTTAAAACTTGGCCACAATGTTTCTTGATTAAAGATCTCAAGCTGAATAAATTTTTGAAGAGGAAAGTTCAAATGTGGAGGTAAGTTTGAAGGGAAAGGTCAAATGTCCAGAATTTATAGAGCGGAGAACTATGGTGGGCGAGACGTGCACTCTTGGGGTGCTATATATTTATCGTTGATATTTATTGTAACATGTGCGTCGATTTGAGTTAAAAAGTCGGGGAGGGGGAAGACAAGAAGTTGCAGTGGTGGCTCCAACGAGGAGGGTCCAGCGGATGGGCGTGGTTTCCGATTTGGTTTTGACAAGCAAAAAAAAGGTCATTTCTCCGTTTGTATTGTCTATTGGGTAAATTATACAATATTTTTATTGATGACAAGATGATATTTACAAAAAGTGGGGGGGGGGGGGGTCAATTGATATCATGTCCCACACATTGAAAAGTGGGGGGACGTGTCCCCCCTGTTTCCCCACAAATCGACGCCCATGTATTGTGATATGGGCCCTATCCCACTATAAAGATATCATTTCTGAAAAAAAGGGTTGATTTAAGGTTTTATTAGCCCTATCAATAAACTAGTCTAGTCGTGCTGCGAGAGCAAATAACAAACATGTATAATGATGTTTAGGCCTACAAACAATTTCGCCGTGTTGTCTACTTCCACCCAATTGCGTTTGATAAGGGACAGACGAAACACACAGTCTATACAAAAACAATGGTTTTGATAAAGGGAGACGATACTTATGGTGTATTGCTACCGCGGAACCAGATGTATTGTCTAGATCTCAATTGTATAGCCTAGCGTAATACAGTTATGTGGCGTAAGAAAATTACAAGGGTCTACATGTTTGTCTGATAATTCTGGAGACTAGTAGGCCAGGCTTTAGAGAAGTAACCATAGGCTTACATGCATGTCTGACAATTTTGGAGACTAGGAAAGTTGACTTGCTTTATAAAAATAACCATACATGTATGTCTGAGAATTCTAGAGACCCGTCCGAGAATTGTGTAGACCATAAGTACGGGTTTATAGAAAAAGAAAAATGAATGACACGGTTGGTTTAAACAAAGGACTACAGTAATTTGGGCAGAATAACCATACAATATATACCTTGCATATGCTATATGTATGTACATCTGTGTAAAGAGCGCCTTGCAATCTGAAAAATTTTCATATAAAAAACTTGTATGCAAAATGATGAATGTCCACTGCCCTGCAGCGCCGGACTGACAGTGTGGGAGGCTCTTTTATCCTATCGACATACCAATTGGTCAAAATATGAAACATAGAAACAGGGTGCAGTTACCAGGTGGTGTACTGACGAATGTAATGTGGCCTATTAAGACACCTCTGGCGCACCATAAAGACTTGGTCACCGGCTATTACTGAGATGGTTTCGCTTGAAGTCATAAGCACGCACCCTATAACGTACATATAGAGAAATGTCTTCTCTTCAAAAGCGAGAATACAAACCAGTTTTCGAAACGTGGTAAAAATTTGTGTGGGGCTCCAAAATATGGGGTGGGTGAGTAAGAAGATCACCTCATTCATAAATCCAGGCCTGTTGCTCTGATCCAATATAGTTTCTAGTGAAAGTATGGTCGTACACATATTTAAGACTTGTATTAAAAGTAGTTAGAAGCAATGAAAGAAATGGATAATATCACTGGTCCATCCCAATACAATTGTGACGAAAAACTGGCAGTACAGTACCTGTTTGAGAATTGGGCTGAATATAGTTTTATAGAGAAGTGATTCAAAAGAACAGAATGAAGCTTGATAATTATTGTACATCTTGGCTTTCACCTAATGACAGTGACAGGGATGTTTTTAGTAAATAGACCTAGTAGTACAAATTACATGATTTTGGTGCCTATTCCCTGAAGCTAAAATTTGATTTATTTTGATTGTATCCTATGAAATTTCAAAATAAAATGACGACTGTCGCACGTATAAATACTTATAAGTTTTACAAGGGAATATAAACTGTAATAGCCTATTAATTATAATTATTAATTATTATTAGACCTACCGTCACAATTAAGTGTATGTTAACGGATAGAAACATAGGTCACTACAATAGTATACTTTATATTCGCCAATATTTGACCTGAAGTTTTTTTAATCCAACAATTGTAATTTTTCTATGAATAAAATATGTAAAGTAGAAGTATATAAAGTAATGTAAAAGCATTAAATGTGATCAGAACCAAAATCCGAAAAACGGCGAGATACCGACACAATCGCTGAGTATCATCAAAGCGCATGCGTACATCTTAATCCCTCGGGCCAGATCACCTTTCGATCAAAACTTTAATAATGTTTTTTTGTAATCTTTTTCCTTAATATGGAAACAAAACCAGTCTATCAAGATTTTCATGAATAAAGATTAAGACAAAAACGCTACGTAAGTCGCCGGCTTGATGCGTGTACCGTCTCTGCAATTTTAGTTTAAAACCTGTTCGATTGATGTTACGGCGATGTCCATATAACATCGGCGAGTGGTATTAATTTAGTGATATTCTGTCATCCATAATGCATGAGGAGATTGCCGTATCAATCTGTCGGGTGTGGATTGTACTAACTGGAAGATTAGTGGACCTGTTGATGTTGTATTTGGTTGTGTTATTGCTGGATTATCATTAAAATCGTTAAATTTTGTAGCAATTGACATCAAGAAAGCCTGACCGTTGATGATCCTTGTCATCAAGCTACCATAAGCAGTGATGGCAGCTGGCCAAGAGTTTTTAGCGTGATTCCTGATGATGACCTAATTTATGTCGAAATATTGAATCCTGTCACGATGGCGTGTATTTCATTGCTTGGAGTATGCATTATACTTTCTTACTTGAAAGCGTCTCTATAAACAGCTTTTCAAAAATGTCTCTGTCTGTTGGTCTGTCTGTCGGTCTTGTCACACACGTTGTAAAAACTTGCGTTTTGTTCTTTCCATATATAATTTCTGATAATTATATTTTTGTATGGGTGTCACTTTAAATATCTACGAGATATAAAACAACTAATTAATCATCAACTGGTAATACATTAAAATTGAATTGAAATATCGTTATAAATACACTTTTAAAGGCTTACTTCCTTATTAAAACTGTATACAATATATTTTTTTTCTGGATTTATGCAAATTGCGAATAACGCCTCAGGCTACTACACTCGGCGACTTTCGCCTCAGGCGTAGTCGCAGAAATTTGAAATTTGCATAGCAGGTGATGTTAATAGTAAAAGCAAGCACGACACAGAATCCGATGCATTCGCTCACTGATACAGTTGGATCAGTAGCCGCACTCTAATCTTCAATCGCCTTGTATAGGCGCTTGTAGAATAGGAATACTAGCCCGGTTTTGTTGGCTAAATAAGAGTGATGGCGTGCAGTGCACGAACTGTTGGTGACACTGACCAGCTACTGTGCGCAGCTTTCCGCGTCTTATTGTCGGATCGAATTGTTTTATAAATATAGCCCTCACACTGTACCCACAGTGTGACTACAATGAAAGAGGCATTATTGAAACTGATCGTGGCGTATAAAAACTACGTTAAATTGTTTTCAAAGGGTCCACTGATCAACTTCAAGAAAGTATAATAGGCCTATAGCACACTCAAAGCAATGAGACACTGTCGTGATTAGGTTCAATATTTCGGCATAAATTAGGTCATTATTGGGAATGAATGTTGATGATTCATTTCTGATGATTACATAATTTATCTCGAAATATTGAACCTATTCACGAAGGCGTGTATCTCGTTGCTTTGTATTATACTTTCATGGGCGCAGCCAAGATGGAATGAAAGGGGGGATCAGCAGTGGTGGCGCCAGGATTTGCCCGACGGAGCGGAGCATGGTCCCAACTCGGGAGGTCCGGGTGGGCGTGGTTGCCGGTTTGGTTTTGATGAGCAAAAAAAAATCACTTAGAATAGATTGTATTATAGTACTATATTAATACTATAATAATACTTTAATAATAATAATGATATAATTAATAATATTTTTCACATTATAACTTTTTTAATAGGAAAATATTTTTTTCTCAAAATTTTAGGGGGGGGGGGGGTGCACCTCTGGCTGCGTCCCTGACTTTCTTGGTTTGAAATTTTCATTATAAGCCAGATTCAGTCACAACTCATCATAGAAAAAGTAAATGCTAGGAGTGATCGAAGGGGTCATCAAGTGCTGTGGTACATGCACACTGCAATTATTTACAAGAGGACTAACAATTTAAAATGGTTCAAACAAGAAATTGTTTTTTTTTAAATCTATATCATGGTCGGAGTAACAGTAATAAAAAAAAAATGATATAGGCCTATGTATAAGGCCTAAGCACATTGATGTTTTCCAGTTCGACCGGCCCTAGTCTACTGGTGCATCGGCGATTTTTTAAACTTGATATATCCAGACGTTATCTGGTCCTACATAGGCCTACGATTATCCAGAAAATTGTAAGAAATGCATTAAAAATAAGGCCAATAAACTAGGAATTTTTAAATATATAAAATTGCAGAAAATGAGGTAGAAGAAGCATAACTACTCCCCACTGATGGTCCCAAATGTTAAGAACCCTAGGCCTGTATTACGACTTATTTAATTTAAAAAAGCGCTCGAAAATTACATGCACGTTCTATTAGACAGAAATATTTAACAGCAAAAAATGTGGAACAAGATTCGGGCAAAGGTTAACAAGTTCACTTAAAATATCGTGCATTTGCCGATGGCCTGCGATGTAGGTCTTTCCTGTACAATTGGACGATAGACCTACATTGAGGCAGATTAGTCAATTATCGCCTAAATCGATTAAACGTTTAATAAAAATAAACACTTTAAAACGTGCAATGGTCGGAGTCACTGTAGGCCCAGTTCTCTTTCTTTAACTCAGCATAATATAAAAATGAACTGAAATAGATTAGATAAATTAATGTTCGATGACGACGACGACGATGATGATGATGATGATGATGATGATGATGATGACGTTGTTGTTGTTGTTGATGATGATGATGATGATGATGATGATGATGTTGGTGGTTGTGGAGGTGGTGGTGATGTTGACGTTAAAAATGACAATTACGATGGCGATGATAATGATGATGATGACGACGATGACGATAATGATGATGGTGATGATGATGATGATGATGATGATGATGACGCGGTGTTGGTTATGGCATGGAGGAAATAATTTATTTCCTCCATGGTTATGGTTGCCGCATACCGTACTCACGCGAATAAGAGCCCGTTTGAGTAAGCGCCGCCACGTTTTAATAAGCGCCCTTCGCGAATAACTGCCACCTAAACCTGGAAATTGTCACCGTTTGAATGCACCTAAGTTTTCTTGTAACTGTTTGATCTTCACTGTCTTGTTTTATGTAATTTCTGTGCTCCCTGATTATATATTTTAGTTTTTACTAATTGAACGAATGGATTACATTGAAGTCAGTAGGCCGGACCATAGGCCTATATATATGAGACTAAAAGTGACAGAGAAGAAAATAATCCCCTTTGCTTGTCAAAATCATAATGAAACCGGATAATAGCTACACCACGATGATGTGTTTGTATTGTTAACTTGTTAAGCAACCTCCCAACAGTCTGGATACGCCCTTGCATGTTGATGACGATTTTTACGATAAATTTAATGGATCGATGAAGGAACTCCACACCGTTAAAATCACAATCGAACAAGATTCTATGGTCCTTCATTCTTACGTAGGCTTACTTTTAAACTCTCTTCCAGAGATCTGAATAATCATCTCTGTGAAATAGCATAGACAAATAGTAGGCCTATGTTATAAAAGGCCTGTACGTCAAAAACGACGATGCGTTCACACTGTAGCCTATATTATTAGTGGCTTGCTGTTGTTCGAGGTGTTTCGTTTTGTGGCTAAAGCCAGCTCACATTTCGGTATCTTTTAACTCTAGCGGCAAAGATCGATGACAAGTCACTTGATTTGCCGAACCGTATACGGCACCAGGTGCCGGGATGCGACTATACAGTGCATTAACGATGTAAGTCGAGCCGCCAGCATACGCCCGTATTTGCTTTGTTAATTGATGGGGAATACACGTCACGCTAGACAATACCGGATTTTTGTAGATCAATTGTCATATTGCACCTTCATTGACGAGTTCAATAATTCTGACCACCTCCTTAATGTTCAGTTTCTTTTTACCTCTCTCATGATCATTGCCACAAGGGCCCCCGTATAGCACCCAGATGTTTTCGATTGCAGAATGTTAATAGGCCTAACATTATCTATTCCCCCACCAAATATAGGCCATTTTATGCCCGAGGCATGCAGATTATTCCACTGCATGTCATTATTAAGAAACACACCCACATAAAGACAATTACATTCCTCCCAGTACAAAGAAATTAAAAAACATATATTGTGAATTAGAGAGGCTTACCCCCTTATAATTTACACCACAAATATTTCTAATTGTTTTGAATACAAATGGTATTTTATATGTAACTTCTAAGTCACTTGATACTGACTTTAAGACGTGAATCGGGGTCATTGGTGCAACTAACCAATATATGGTTTGTTAAAATCATCTGACTCCGACAAAAGAAACGTACAAAATGAATAAAAAGGTGTAAATTCTACAATTTCAGAAACACCAACTCTCAGATATGGGGGTCATTTTTACTTGTTAAAATCCGGGTAAAAGAGGAAGCGAAACCGGTACGACAACTACGGTGGCTAATGTACCAATAGTTTGAAGTGTTAGTGGTCTCGATTTTGTTAAATTGTGACTCTTTGAAAAGCATTTTTAATGTAAGAAGACAGCTATTTCTGAGCATCTAGATGTTCCAAATTCTAAAATTTCCTGACCTCAGTCGAATAATGGGGCTGAGGTGGATGTCGACCATAATCTTATTACGTAAGCCGTATCTGCACTTTTCCACACTTTCATAGATCCGACTTCTCTAAAAGAACGTACAGAATGAATGAAAATTCACCGAGCATCTAGAAGTGTAAATTCTACAAATTTAGAAACACCATCCATGGTGGTCCTATTTACGCGTTAAAATCCGGGTAAGAAGAAGCGAAACTGGTACCGGTATGACAGGTACGGTGCCACTGTACAAATATTTTGCAGTGATAGTGGTTTCAATTTTGTTGAAATACGACACTTTAAAAAGCATTTTTAATTTAAAAGGACTGCTATTTCTGATCACCTAGAAGTTTCAAATTCTAAAATTGTCCGACTGAGCCCAATGGGGCTGAGGTGGGTGTAAACCATAATAAAAAAAATGCTCCGAGCATTTAGAGGTCTACATTCTGCAATTTCAGAAACACCATCCCAAATCATTGAGGCCATGTTATGTGGACTCTCCTGTAGTGCTAACCAGTAACTCTTTTCCGCCACCCCTAGTGGCGTGTCCAGGGTGTTCAGGGTGCTCGAACACGCCCCCACCCCCATTCGGAGAGAGAAAAAAAACAATAAAATTAGGACACAAGTGTGAAAATCTGGGCTTCGAGCACCTGCCTCTCCCCTTCAGTAGAAATGAGCACCCCCTTCAGAGGAAAATGACTATACTGTGAGGTAAAAGCACCACAAATCCAACCAAGGTTCGAGCACCTCTTCGCTAATTCCTTGATACGCTCCTGGCCCTTGTGGGTACACTTAATTTGGATCACCCCGCCCAACCTAGAATCATAGAACCGTCTCTCCGTGCCTGTATCTTTATTACAAATTTGATAAAATATTCGTTCAATTATGGACAAGCGACATAGACCTATTGGAGTAGTGACAATTATACAACGAAAGAAGTTGGTATTCTAACCGAATGAAGGGCATCATCTATTATTAACTTATTATTGGTTGAATGAAAATGCAGTTATTTAATTACGTGAGTAACGTTCCGTGTTTTGGGGGTTTTTTTTGGTCAGGGTTTGGTGTGCAGGCCAGGATATTTGTAATACTTTTGTGGGCATACGTACTGGGAACACTGGGGAATTCCTCTTTAAGTTTAAGGGAAAGTCTTCTGAACGATACACAGAAAATTTAATGTATCGTAATTGAAAGCGGCTAAAGATGTATCTACACACAATGGTCTATTTACTTATCATTAACGATCTGGTTGGTTTTTTATGCCCTGTCAGAGCTGAAGTAGGTTAAATATTCGCCGTATAGTAGAGCTAGGACGACACAAACGAGGATATATTTACGTGGGTAAATCTATTACGGTATCAACTTTTATCGTAAATGTGTGCGATGTTTTTAAGGCTGGGGATTAAAATAGGTGTATTTGTTGGAAATATCGTCGTCGATATATCTACATTTGACTGCGATCATGATCTAAAAATTGTTATTCAGGCGCGGATCTCCCCCACCCCCATTTTTGACGGAGGAGGAATTTATCTGTGATAATTGTCTCTTATGTCAGATACCTAGGAAATTGATATATTTCGAAAAAAATGTCCTGGAGGACCCAGTGACCCAGGAACACCGGAGTACCGTGCACTCATCGTGAAACTTGTCACCGGGCTCATTCAATCCAGCTCTTTTATTATGTTGATTATAATCTATAAAAAAACAATCAACAATAAAAGTAAAACCTGACCAACCCAATCCAGTCATCCAAATAAACCAACCTATAAACTCATCCGACCAACTCAACATAATCAACCATACAACTGACAAAATCATCCTAATAAAACTCATGGACAGACGGATCTAGGGTCCTACGGTGGGGTCTGCCAGCGGCCCTCCGGTCCAAGTTTCCCCCCTATCTTGCGACCCGATTTTAATTTGACAAACAAAATAACTCTTTTGTGTCATTTTTAATAATTGTACACCGTTTCCCTGCCAACCAACCAATCAACCAAGTAACCAACCAACGAATCAACCAACCAACAAACCAACCATTCAACTGATCAATCAACAATCAACCAACCAACCGTAACCAACCAACCAAACGTAACCAACCGACCGTAACCAACCAACCAGACGTAATCAACCAACCGTAACCAACCAACCAACCGACCAATCAATCGCCAGCTAGCCAACCAACTATAACAATAAATGGCCAACTAACGAATCAACAAACCGAAAAACCAACCAAATCTCCGTTTGTCCTGTTACCGACAAACTATACGGTACCGTAGTTTGTCGTTGTTGTTTGGATTCGCCATAGTCTGTAGTTTACAAACCATGTTCTGTAAGACAGAATGAGAAGTGTGCCGAATGGCGCCCCGTAGGTAGACCTAATTTGGCATGCCTATCGATACGGTTGTGTATCTTCTGATATTTCAGTTAAGACAATTACATTTCTTGTATCTTTAATTGAACAAACCATACCGATACTTTCAAGAAAAGAAAATATCGATATAAATTCATTTCCATGTAGGTCACCAAACTGACCTTTATTGATTAGGCCATTGGGAATATTTTAAATAGTTTTTTACTAAGATTGCATTTTGATAATTCTGTTTAATAGTGTATATAGATTTTGGTTATGTTGTTGTTATGATTATAGCGATTCGCTTCCATTTACTAGAGGCTCTCAGGCTATAGTACCGATAGGCTAGACAACATACTGGCTTCTATCATGTTTGTTAAAAGTTAATACTAGCCTCAAGAATTAAAATATTAAAAAAGTCGCGGAGCAAATGAGCTGATTACGATAATTGTTTGTATGGTTAGATGAGTTTTGCGACCGGGGCAAATAGAAATGATTCTACTTGTAGTTCGGAAGCGTACAGGGACGTTATTTGAATACGACATTTTTACCAGTATTGAGAGATGTGCAGTTGGTAGTATGACGGAATACAGACACCAATCAAGTAATTGTCTTGTATCTTTCTATCGTTATCAATTGTCTTCCTCATTGTCATCGTTAACAACGTCATCATCATCATCATCATCAACTTCATCATCATCATCATCATCATCGTCATCTTCATCGCCATCATCATCATAATTATCATCATCACCCTCATCATTATTATCGTCGTCATCATCATCATCATAATCATCATCATCATCATCATCGTCGTCGTCGTCATCATCATAATCAACATCGCCATCATCATCATCATCGGCATCATCATAATCATCATCATCATGATCACCCTCATCATTATCATCGTCATCATCATCATCATCATCATCTTCATCATCATCATCACCAACATCATCATCACCATCATCATCATCGTTGTCGTCGTCATCATCATCATCATCATCATCATCATCATTGTAATCTTCATCGTCATCATAATCCTCATCACCATTATCATCCTCATCATCATCATAATCATCATCATCGTCGTCGTCATCATCATCATCGTCATCATCATTATCATCACCATCACCACCAACACCATCATCATCATCATCATCATCATCATCGTCAAAACCATCGTCACTATTTCATATCAACAGTGTACCGTATAGCAAGCATTGAAGGGCAGAATCCATTTACGCGTTGCGTTTGCGGCTCCGTTTGCGGCTGCGGTTTGCGATTGCGTATTATATGATTCCATTTGTGCGTTTTTACAAGCGTTTTGGTATGCGGTCACCATGAAGTAAACATGGATATTGCAGCA
>JAOTQE010060215.1:3826-18825 GCA_025631205.1 Nesometra sesokonis | reverse complement strand
TGAATGCGTTTGAAATTTGCGACTGGTTGTGATCGGGAATTGGATTACCACCGATTGCATCACAACCGATCGCAATGTGATATTTGCAATGGTAGTCTGAATAGGGTATTAGTCAACCCAGCATCCATTCCCAGCATCCATTTCCAGCATGTACTCCCAGCATCCATTCCCAATATCTAAAACAATCCATTACTGATGGTGGATGAGGTAACCTTACCATGAGCCTTTGATGACTAATAATCAGCTAATTTTTCATAAATCTATGGACTTTATTTTTGCTTTGTAAAGTAACATCAAATGCTTAAATTTTTACATTATTCAAACAAAATGAACTTTTTCAAAATGTCCACTTTTACTTATTAATTTTGTAAAGTATATTTTGATAGGTCCACTAATCAACTTCAAGTAAGAAAGTATAATGTATACTCCAAGCAATAAGATACACGCCATCGTGACAGGATTCAATATTTCGACATAAATTATGTCCTCATCAGAAATGAAAGTTTGTCCATAAAATTTCAGTCCAGTATTAAAAAAACTGGAATTTTATGGAGTAACTTTCATTCCTGATGATGACATAATTTATGTCGAAATATTGAATCCTGTCACAATGATGTATATCTCATTGCTTGGATTATGCATTATATTTTCATATTTTGATAAATGGAACATAATAATATAAATCATATACAGTACAATACTTATCTTTTGAGTGGCATGAACATGTTTAAGAAGATCAGTAAACATTCTAATATAAAATTTGGCAAAATAGGAAGTGTAAAAATGAGACAATTTTTATTAAAAACAACAAATGCAAATTTAAAAAAATGATTCCTCAATAATTAACAATTAGCTAATTAAAATGATTTATTAAGTAACAATTATAAACAACAAACACCAAATTGCTATCTAAACTTACTTTAAGTTGAACTCTTACTACAGCAGTAACACCAACATAAAACTTGTTAGAAAATTGGTCCACAAAATCTATTACAAAAAAAATAATAATTTGTGTTGTTTATTATTATGTTTATTTATTTGTCATGTGACCCATGCGACACAAAGATAGGAAACCCATGCTGCATGTGGTTCACTACTTGAAATACAAACAATATTTAAAAAAATTAGATATGAACAATATAAATATAACATTACAAAATTAGAATGGTATTAAGCAAAAACTGTCACTTGTAATCAGATAAAGCTAGGAATTACAATCAGTTCATAGTAAAAATAAACATTGGTCTATACTCCAACAAAGGAGGGTGCTTTGTGACCCAGCAGATTCAAAGGGTAAGGCTGATTGAAAATTACTCATTTTTAACCACCAAGCTACAATGCTTATTACCTTACTCAACTGTCACTAAACTATCAATACTAGCATGCTGTTTATAATAATGTTGAGAACGTTCTTTCATTTCTCATGTTAATATTTTTAAGGAGATACATAAAACTCATATAGACCATTGGGATTCAAAATGTTTCAAATATGAGTATGCTTTAGGGACAAAGTCCAAATTATCCTGCTGCAATTACTGTAGTAATTCAGTTAGAATACAATAATTCAGTAGCTAAAAAGAAATTAAACACTGTGTGATAATGAAGTTACCAAATAAAACAAAATGACACTGAAATACTGTAGTAACTGCAGTAGGCATGATAGCATTGGATTACTGCAGTAACTGCAGCAGGCATGATAGCACTGGATTACTGCAATGACAGCAGTAGATATGATAGTTCTGGATTTCTGCAATAACTGCAGTAGACATGATAGCAACTGGATTACTGAAGTAACTTCAGTAGACTTGATAGCAACTGGATTACTCAAGTAACTGCAGTAGACATGATAGCTCTGGATTACTGCAGCAACTGCAGTAGACATGATAGCAATGGATTTCTGAAGTAACTTCAGTAGACTTGATAGCAACTGGATTACTCCAGTAACTGCAGTAGACATGATAGCTCTGGATTACTGCAGTAACTGCAGTAGACATGATAGCACTGGATTTCTGCAAGAATTGCAGTAGACAGGATAGCAACTGGATTAATGAAGTAACTTCAATAGACTTGATAGCAACTGGATTACTGAAGTAACTGCAGTAGACATTATAGCAACTGGATTAGTAAACTGCAGTAGACACAGGATAGCAAGTGGATTACTGCAGTAACTGCAGTAGACATGATAGCAACTGGATTACTGAAGTAACTGCAGTAGACATGATAGCAACTGGATTACTGCAGTAACTGCAGTAGACATGATAGCTCTGGATTACTGCAGTAACTGCAGTAGACATGATAGCAACTGGATTACTGAAGTAACTGCATTAGACATGATAGCAAGTGGATTATTGAAGTAACTTCAGTAGACATGAAAGCAACTGGATTACTGCAGTAACTGCAGTAGACAGATTTTCACATGACCCCTTAGTAAACAATACATTACCAATATTTTGACTTGTGATGGAATGAGACCAGCCATTGAATCCAAATGTTTCATTTGCCAACGACACAATTCGCCATCCTTCAATGTAAGCTAACTGTAAAAGATAAACATAGAAAATGACAGTGACAATTTATTCATTATATTGTTATGAGTTACATTTAAGTGCAAACGACCACCAACAATATTGAAACCAGAATCAATTATATTTACAGCTAAACTACTTACTAGGGCTGACTCAGCAAGGACAAAATATAACATTAAGAAAATAACTGTAACAAAAATATGTACAGGTTTCCTGAAATTAGGCTACAGAAATATTAAAATTCAAAATACAGAGAATAAAGTAAAGATGGTCTACTAAAAAAAAACACCAATCGTTGCCAACCAAAACCAAAATTACTTCCAATAAAAATATGGTAAACAACTTTTTTTGCTAATTGTGTACGATGCATTGTTTATAGAGAGAAAGGGTCAACCGAGGGAGGGGGTATGGGGGACATTTATTCAACTTCAAACATACTGAATTACATGCGTTATACAAAGTAAACTATTTATTCAAAATAGGTAAGTATTAAAATAAATGATCTAATTATAAGATTCAGTCTACAGTTGTACATTAGTAAAGTTATGTATAATACTTAATTAAACTGGTCAAGTAAGGGACTGTGCAATTCTTAAAACAATCTACTCTAGCTTGTTTATTGTCTTATAGGCAATGCTGTGGAAAAGTCATTTAACTTGAACCAGGACGAAAATCTTTCATTTTTAGAGCAGCTGTGTGTCTGTGTTAATTTTCAACACTGGTACTTCTCTGTGTTAAATTGTAATTAATTATAATAGAAATTATTAATACTAGTCACAGATGCCTCGTTTGCAGCAAGGAGTGCCTTTCACGTATATGACTTATCTCACATCAGAGGGCTCACAGGCAATGAGATGTTCATTCGTCGTGACGACGAGAGACGCCATACAATACAAATGTATAGTAGAAGTAAAGTGCACTTATCCTAGTTATTTTACCTTTTGTCCACCAGCACCAGCTCTTTGGCTAATAAATTCTGGTCCAAGTTTTTGGGAAAGTGCAGACTGGATGGCTCTGTGCTCCTCTTCACTGTAACTAGTCTAAGTAAAAAAAAAATTAAGTTAGCAATACATGTACAGTTTTTTTTTTTTTTGCAATTTTTATTTTATTTTTTTTTAATACAGTCCAGTACAGTACTGGCAATGCATTAAAGCAGAAGCCACCAGTGAGTTTTGTGGTTAGATTAATACACAATTGTTGCTTTATAGCAATACAGTACACAATTCTCAGGGTGCTGTTTGAGTTTCAATTATTCCTGACAACATCTGTACTGTAGGCTATGCTCATACTAGGGTCATTTGTTTTCTTAGCCAAACTGGCTAAAGTTTGCTGATTTTTTAGCCAAATTATAAATCCTTTAGCCTAATTTTTAAAAACGATAAAAATGGCTTAAAAATTGCTTGCCGATTTTCATTTAGAAAATTTGGCGAAAGAGGCCATTTTTATTTTAGCCATGAGAATACCAGTAGCCATTGGCGACTTGGCGAATGGTTAGATTGAGCATAGGATGTCTAATTTGTTGTTCTTCACTTTGCATTAAACTTGTAAAATACACAATCTATGCACTGGAAAGGCCTAACTGTAATTACTTGTTAACTCTTGCATAAATTTAAATATGGATTGAGGAAATGTAGAAATTCAATAGTTTAATGGGCTTACATGTTAAGTTGTGCACATTATTTTGATATCACAATACATCTATGTCAGCTCTTGAGTTTGAAATCTCAGGAATAAAAGGACACCTTAAACGTATGGTAGTATCAAGCCAACTCTCTCGCCTCTGTGAGTCTCATACATGGGCACCTCGTACATACAATTGTCTTTTCTCACAAATTATTTTTGTAAGGCATTTATATAGATGACTGTGGATATATTTACATGAAATGTTTCAAATTCCAGCTCACTGATTGGTGGATCAGACTTGACTCTAACCAGTAAACCACTCTCCCTAGGCCTAGGCCTTTATCTAGGCCAGGCCTAGACCTAGGGTACCTCTAGGCCAGGATAACCTAGGCCTTAGGCCTAAGCCTGTTTGTATAGATAGTCACTTTATTAAAATACTTGTTATCAGAGCACTGATTATGTTACACATTGCATTGCATTGTTAATTATCCACTTATTTACTAAGCCTAGACCATCGTAATACAGCTGGGTCGCAATACAGAGACCTACATTATGAGGACGAAATGACCTGGTATTACCAAAGGCGGCACACGTCGCCTTCTGATAGGCCTACCTTTAGGAATTCACACAAAAATATATCTTCGGCCTACAAGCTAACACAATGAGTTAAAACAAAATATATCATACAGACCTGACCAAATATAACTGGATTTGTGTTTTTAGAATTGGCCATCGAAAAATTCCTGAATTTAAGGTCTCAAAACCTATAAATAATTTGCAATATTTATCTCGTCATTTGAAAAATTTAAAAAATCCGCCCTCTACGAACTGCTTTCAAATTTAATAGTTACGATAACCAATCAGAAGTTATGTAGTTGTTCTGACCAGGCGCTATGTGGGTATTTGTTTGCTGTCTGGATAATGAGAACATCACCTCCATGTTTCAGGGATTGGCTGAGGTCAATGCCTTTTTCATCGATAAATTTCACAGTTTTGTGCTTCAGGTAACAGGCAGGTCTTTCAACAATGAAAGACAGGCATAAATAGCGCACAAAGCAATAGTGATTATCTATTGTCTTGCAAATAAGTTTATTTGATTGACTATATTAATATTTACCAATGAATAGTCCACGGCACTCGCCCAGAAACTCCAAAGTAAAGCTAACGGGTAGTGTCGGGGATCATTCTCAGCAGGTAAATACAATCTCTGCTTCCGGCGGAGCATCATCATCTTCGCCTCCACGTACATCCAGAAGCCAAGTGCATAATAGAACTGACTTAAGTACATCACTGCCTATGGAAAATATTCAATCTTTAAATGCTGCTTACAATGCTGGACCTGTGTACATCGCGGAAGGAATAGTGAGCGCCGTTCCTAGCAATTTAACGGGAGGTGGTCGAGCATCTCCGAACTCAAGTGGTCGTTCAAATTCTATGTCCCCGAAAAATTCCCCGTCATCAAATAGTCGCTCGAGTAGTTTTGGTTCTAGTCAAGGATTTGTATCGTCCTCATCAGTTGTTGATCAAGGTCAGGAAATTCCGACCAATATGGCGTTTTATCCGCCAGGAGAAGAGCTCCGCCAAGTGCGGGATTCCATGCTCTTGGACCTCCAAGCCCAATTGCGAGAGATGCAACGGGAAAATGCTATCCTTAAGCAGGATTTAGAAACAAAAGAAGCTAAATTAAGTTCCAGTATGAATAGTATTAAAACATTTTGGAGCCCGGAACTAAAAAAGGAAAGAGCATTACGAAAAGATGAAAGTGGTAAACTTGTTACGTTGAAAGAACAATGTCGCACGTCAATTGATGAGAAACAGGTTTGTATTATTTTTTTTTGATTCCTTTAAACTATGTGAAAGTTCAGATTGTTTTGTTAAATTGTTAATAAATTTTATATAATCTCCCTTGAGTATGAGCTGCTCTTGAGTTGAGTGTTTTCTCGTTTTAAACCCCACTTTTCAAGCATTTGTTTTGTTAATACTAACCATTTTGAATAGTTCGGGCTACATAATTGATTAAAATAGTTGTTTATCATCATCACTGCCACTACGACCATCATCATGTATCATCATTACTTTCATCATCATCATCATTACAGTACTTTCATCATCATCATCATCATCATCATCACTTTGATCATCACTTTCATCATCATTATCATCATCATCAGTCACCATCATCTTCATCATATCATCATCATCGTCATCACCACTACCATCATCTTCATGGTATTTATCATTGTCATCAAAATCATCATTTGATCATCATCATCATCTCCATCAGTTTTGTCATTACTCGCCATTGTCGACATTGGTGAAACAAGATTAAAATCTTACTCATCCTAACAAATGGAAGATGATTTTACCTGCATAAAATCAACAAGCCCAGATAAATATTAATTCCATAAATTGTCAAATTAATTACCAGCTGATGAATTAAGGAAGTCAATATGACACAATATTGACCTTGTTATGGTTGCTTTGTAACCATAGCAACATTCAATTGAAGCACCTTAAGTGTAATTA
Source organism: Nesometra sesokonis (assembly GCA_025631205.1). Classification (NCBI taxonomy): domain Eukaryota; kingdom Metazoa; phylum Echinodermata; class Crinoidea; order Comatulida; family Antedonidae; genus Nesometra; species Nesometra sesokonis. The sequence goes on along the minus strand of JAOTQE010060215.1, from coordinate 12,151 downwards.
ATTGTAGTCCTCTATATTAGGTTCTTAAAATCAAGATATTGTGCAAGGTAAATTTATCCCATGCTCTGTTGTCATAACATACTGTATTAATAAATAATACGTTGAATAAACTGCAATCAATTACAGGGCTTTTTCATGTTCAGGTTCTGGTTCAAGTTCTGATTTTGGCAAAGAAATCTGATTTAATAATCTTTAAGTGAGGACGACGTTTTATAATATTTTAATTCTGCCAAAATCATAACTTGTACTGGAATCTGACCAGATGTAAAAGAATTATAATCCACTCCTATGGTATGGAGGTAGGAGAGACAATGGTTAGTCTACATTGTCTGAATGAGGTGGGTGGGGAGGCGTCTGGTAGGTGGAGTGTTTTTCCCTCTTATTAGACATTTTGATTTTGTGATTTAACTGATAATTTTAGATTTTAATTATTTTTTACTATTGACTTTGTATTATGTTGTGTTTGTTGAGGGCCTTTGTTTCTTTTTTATCTCACAATAATAAGTTACCAAGTCGGTCCACCATGAGCAGTTCATATCCAGCAATCCTCATTGCACTCCTCACTACCCTCCTTACCAACCTCCTATCACTTGATTTACATATCCACCTGAACCTTAAACATACAGAGTTTCCACAAACAGAATTAATCACAGACAGGAAGATCAAATGAAGAATGCGATAGTACAGTAGAACTTAATTCAAATGGTTGTCTGTCATTATCTTATCTAATCTATTTGCTTTACAGTAGTAACCAAACATGTTGAGAAGGCCCCTTAATCAGCTTTGCTCAAAGGGTTTCCTGATAGATTAGAAATATTAAATAGTAAATAATAATAAATACCAGGGTTCTAGACTATTGAGATCATGTAGAGTATTTTGATGTTTTAAAAGAAGCCAAAAAAATCATAAATAAGATACATAAGATTTGTTAAGGTCAGGTCAGATGCAATTCAACTATTTTCTACATTTGTACAATATTGTTAGTATTCCCTCAAAGGTATTCTATTAAAACTATGATTTCTTCTAGTCTGTTTGTGATAGCACCTTTTAGTTTATTTTTTATCAGTTCAGAATTACATGCTTATTATTTCTATTTAGACTTTGATTTGCAATTTACATACAGTTGGCAACCACTGGGTTTGTTCATAGTAGCTTGATTCCTGACAGTACATTCCTAAACCTCACACAGAGATTCCTTTGCAGTCACATGACACCATGACCTTGAGCGATTCATGTAGACAGCAAATCTTGAAGTAAATCAAGTGTAAGGATAAATGTTTGGCAATTATTAATTTTAACAACTTCAATTATCGAAACACCTGGGTTAATTAGAAATCACATGATGGTTTATGAAATTCATTGGATTGACATAGAAACCTAGATATGAATGCTGCAATACTGATATTATAAAACAAAGTTAAAACTTGGTTTTACCGTTTGATTTATTCAATAATGCTCTTAAAATTAGTATAGCAATAAATAGAATACAGACAATCATTAAATATTACAAATACACATACATACTGGGAATAACCCTAATTGTGGTATGAAATAAAGTGGTCTGTGTTTACAGCCTTTCACAGATTGAAATTTGTGTTCAGAAAATCCCTATCGCATACTATTATACTAAGGAGAATTGGTTCAGATTATAAATTCTGTATGATGCCCTTGCTACCATAAAATATGATGTTCGGGACACATTAGAAAGAAGTGTGCTTTAACCTTGGCATTGGACATGCATAGATAAACTGTGAAAATGACTACTGAAATCTAGGGAAAATCTGATTGTGTTCATAGAGTACTGTTTAATATAGTACTGTATCATTAATTTAATTTTATTGAATCAATTAATAGTGGGAATTTTAATAATGTTGTGCAAAAGATAATTTTTTTAAATTTAATATTATAAGTAGAGTAGTATTAAGTAGATGCACAGTGGCTGTATAAAGACACTCGTAGAAGGCAAAGATAGACCTGACAAGAAGAGTTTGTTTTTTTTTTTTTGGTAAAAAGGGGATTAAACTCTCTAAATTACAATTCTGGATCCGCCCCTGAATACAATAAAAAAATATTAAGGAGTAAATTGATTTAAATAACTTTTTGGTTAACAGTGTTGATTTGGATGCTGGGTGCACTCTACCATTTGCCAATTACATTTTGTCTATTTAAAAAAAAAAAAAAAATTACCAGAATTGTTTTTTTTTCTGGTTTATATGACAATGGATTATTAAAAATAGACGCACAGTGGCTGTATAAAAACACTCCTAGAAGGCAAAGGCAGACCTGTTAGTACAAGAAGAGATTGTTTTTTTTTTTGGCAAAAACAAAATGGGGATTAAGCCCCCTAAATTATAATTCTGGATCCGCCCCTGAATACAATACAAAATATTAAGCAGTAGAGCGATATAAAAAAATAATACACTCCCTGGATTAAACAAAAATTGATTTAACGTTTTGGTTAACAGTGTTGATTTGGATGCTGGGTCCACTCTAACCATTTGCCAATTAGTCATGGCATAAAACATTTTGAAATTTGCTAAATATTAAACTTAAAGACCTGATTTCCTAGGCCTAGGAAAAACAATTTGAAGCCAAAGTGGCTAAATACCGATTCAGCAATTAACTTTAGCCAATTGGCTAAAGAAAAATAGATAATAGTGACACCAGAGCCCCTTTCACACAGAAAATACCACAATGTTACCAACCATGCCAGCATTATTGCTGGTCTAAACTCTTTCACAAATTCTGATAATATAATGGTTTCCTGTGTGAAAGGGTCCGAGCGTAAAATTGGCGGTCGTTATAACATACTGTAGGTAGACCTTTGTTTAGTTATGCTTGCCTTCACTGCGTAAGCAGGCATCACTGTGGAAAGTTTCATACACATCGGGCCTAAGGCAGTGACGGTAATATAACATTAGGGTCTGAGGTAGTCTAATGCACTGTGCCGGCATTGAAGGGAAAATACCCTTTCACACTAAAGCCGGCATTCGCGAATTACCGCAATATTCCCAGTTTTCAGTTCTATGTGAATGGGGTTCAGGAGTGTAAATTCAATGATCCACTGATATGTACAAGTGTAGATCCTAAAATTGTTTGTTTTCAGTCATTTTAGAATAAATAAATGGCATTGCAGTCATAGTTTTGATAAACAAATGTTTGGTTGTAATTTTAATGTAGACCTAGCTTGTGTATACAGTAATTGGTTTATTAGACCTTGATCTGTCATGTTGAATGTTTATCCCTGAAGATGCTAATTGTTGATCATATCAAACAGGAAATTAATTGTCAAACTATGATGATGATGACAATTTAGCAAAATAACATGCAAATAATAATCATGATTTTATGCATTTTTCAAAATTGTTGGTTTTTTTGTTAGTAGGTGAATCTTCTTCTTTGAATATGGTATACAGTAGGATAAATAGTATCAAAATCTATTTTGACACAAAAATATAACCTCATTTAATACTTTCAGTACTGTACAGTATTCAATGTATCAGTCGAACCTATCTGTGCAGACACCTCGTAAGGGGACACCTCCTATAATGGATGCTCATTCGATTACCTATTCTTTGGCAACCCTTGTAAGTGGCCACATCCCGTAAACGGCTGCCGACACTTTTGGTTTGAAATTTACATGATTAAATATAATGCATTTTAATTATATTTAACAATGTTTTAAGTATCGTACCCAGGAAGACACCATGCTGTATGTATTTATATGATGCTAGTAAAGAAATTTTGAATCTTTTTGAACCTATCTAGTGTGCAGAAGCTATCGTACTGTACTAGTAGTGTAATGTTAATTTGCCATGTATTCTGCTATACTCTGACTACAGTAAGCAGAGCAGCGAGGCATACATCAATAACGTTTTATGTAGCAAGATCAATATGAAGGAAACATGTAGAGTTAATCATACATAAACATTGCACAGTGCAGTCACTACTGCACACAACCTTGCAATAATTAATTATTACAGGGACCATGTCAAAGTTATTCTAACTGCAGTTACTGCAGTAATCTAGTGCTACAGTATTACTGTAAGTATACTAACAGTACTGCAGTAATCTAGTGATTTTAAGTCTACTGCTACTGCAGTATTTAATACTGTTAAATCTACTGTACTGCAGTTTAAGCAGTTATACGTGCTGTTAAGGGTGTGTTTATGCTTACCGTGAAGGCAGAATCAGTGTTTTGAAATGCTCATAGAAATCGCCGATTCTATACGCTGGGTACCTGTTTATGCTTATTATTTTTTCCAAGCTAGAAGCAGTGTCCGGAGATCATCATCCTCGTATTTGGATCCTTTAATGTTATTCATTTGCCCGGCTGGGCTGGGCGCACACTTTCTGACATGAATCAGAAAGGCGCTTAGATGACATCAATTGAAACGCATAGAAACACTGTTGCGTTATGCTTCTCCCACAATTGGCAATTTTGGAGAAACGTCGATCATAAACACATATTTTTGTGCATTTTGAATTGGAGTTTTGAGTCTATGATGTTTTTGTATGTTTTTAAATGTGTTAATACAAATATATCAACAAAATGAATTTCCTTTTTTGGACCAATAAAAATTGATTCTGATTCTGATTGTTTAGAACATAAACACAACAGCATTTTGAACTAAATGCGTACCAAAGTACTGATTTTGGCCCAAAAAATCTAAGCATACTACAGTTACTGTACTGCATTAATCTAATGCTGTATGGTCTACTGCAGTATAGTGCTGTTAAGTCTGCTGCAGTGCCATTAATTTTTCATTGGTGACTAAATTTTTATCTAAGACTATTTAAACTGAATGAATTAGCCATAATTTTGACATGATCCGTATAGTATAGCATGAGATCAAAAGGTTCTCCAGTATTTGACACGATGAAACTGACCATCTGACCTTAAGCCAACTACTACCCTTGGATGTTTAATTGCATTCAGTGTGTGATATGAACATACACTGTAACCTAGCTCACTAAACTTGAACATGGATTCACCGTCAATTGTTGGGTGGAATTTAGGTCCCATAAAAATAATTATTAGTTTATCACCGTACCAAAGTATAAAAACTGATGAGGGCGGGAAGGTTTTTTTTTTAACTAACACTCCATGTTGTAGTGGTCTCGCGTTGGACTACTAGATTGTCCATCATTATTTTAGACTCGCGCAAATATACACCAGCCTGCAACGAATATTGATCATGGTACGACTATTCCTAGTTTTGTATACATCATCATGAGCTCGAGAATGTTAAGTTAATGTTAAGAAAATCAAGTGAATATCATAGAAAAATTGATGGTTTGATTACACGTTTGTGTAAGTTATCATTCATCCAGGGAGTTGATAATAAAATATATAATTAAAACTTTTCATCTGCACTTATGTGTTTTGTTGTGGCAACGTTTCACGTCTTTCCAAGATGATTCTTCAAGCCGACTGATGTTATCGTCAATATGTTGACCTGTGACCGGATGTTAGGGTGACAGGGAGAAAATCAGAGTCTCTTTGGAATTTTGGTGATTACCAGACTATAAGCCCTTGCCAAGTTGTGGCGTTGGTTTGAATAGTAAAATAATTAACAAGAATTTGGGATTTCTCCAAGAGTGATGCACGCAAGGGTAATAAACTTTTAATCATTGTTTATGGGCCTTATTCGGGTTTTGAAAATGTCATAGAGGAACTAATTGTACAAAAAGAATAAAATATTTGGTGGGCTTTTCCCGATAGTAAATAAAAAAAAAACAACATCTAATGCATACTCACACAGCCTTGGTAAACTACATGTAAGAATAAATAGGGAATATTGTTCATAATGTAATAACAGTAGGAGTGATTAAGCCATCAAAAACCAACATTTACAGTAATATGTTTACAGTATGGCATGTATTTACTGATGTACACTTTTGAAAAATTATGAATGAAAATAAGTTAAAACTGAATATGGAATGGTGATAATCCAAAGTAGCTTTGAAATGACATTAATTTACACAAACAATACAATTGGTATGGAATATTCAAATGTAGTCAAACTTTTTTTTTTATTATTACAAAACCAACCAACCCTTTTTTTTTTACCATTACCCTTTTTGACCTGGATTTTTCATACAATTTACTGTAATAGAATCTAAACATTGGTTTGGTTTTGAGACATAAAAATCTGTCCTGGTTGGCATGAAGTTCTGTTTTCTTTGGGACATTCGTTTGGTTTTCCTTGGGACATTCGTTACGTTTTTATGGAGACATTCATTCTGTTTACATTAGGACATTCATTTTGTTTTCATTTGGATATTCATTCGGTTTTCATTGAGCATTCATTTTCAATTGGGACATTTGTTTGGTTTTCATTGGGAAATTCTTTCGGTTTTCATTTGGACATTTGTTAACTTTTTATTGGACATTCCTTTGGTTTTCATTGGGACATTCGGTTGGTTTTTATTGGGACATTCTTTCTGTTTTCATTGGGACATTTATTCAGATTTCATGGAACACTCCATCAGTTTTCATTTGGAAATTTATTTGGTTTTCATTGGGACATTCATTTGGGTTTCGTTGGAACATTTGTTCTGTTTTCATTGGGACATTTCACTCAATTTTCATTGGGACATTCGATTGGCTTTCATTGGGATATTCGTTTGGTTTTCATTGGGACATTCTTTCGGTTTTCATTGGAACATTTGTTCAGTTTTCATTGGGACAATTATTTGGATTTCAAGGAACACTCCTTCAGTTTTCCTTTGGACATTTGTTTGGTTTTCATTGGGACATTTTTTCTGTTTTCATTGGGACTTTCATTCAATTTTCATTGGCACATTTGTTCAATTTTCATTGGCACATTTGTTTGATTTTCATTGTGACATTGATTCAGTTTGCATTGGGACATTCGTTTAATTTTTATTGGGACATCTTTTCAGTTTTCATTGGGAAATTTGTTTGATTTTCATTGGGACAATCGTTTAGTTTTCATTGGGGCATCAGTTTGGTTTTCATTTGGACATTCATTCAGTTTTCATTAGGACATTCATTCATTTTTCATTACAGTAGGACATTCATTCAGTTTTCATTGGGACATTCATTCAGTTTTCACTAGGACATTCATTCTGTTTTCATTACGACATACGTACAGTTTTCATGAAACATTCCTTTGGTTTTAATTGGCACATTCATTCAGTTTTCATTGGGACATTTGTTCAGTTTTCATTGGGACATTAGAAATTGTCCAGGTTAGCATGAATTTTGGTTTCTATTGGGAAATTTGTTTGATTTTCATTGGGACATTCAGGGATCTAGCTGGAAAAATCCAAGGGTGGGTTGGCAACAATGTATAGGTGGGTGTTATGATGACAACCGTCCCAGTTAGCATGAAGTTCAGTTTCCAAATAACAACCATTCCTAATTGATAAAATTCCTATTTCAAATTTCATCAATGTTTTTCTTTCGATAAATTATGATCTTGCATACCAGTGACAAATTGTTATAAATTCAGTGAAGTTTAGGTCTAAACTGTGATTTTGTAAATCTATGACCATAAACACCTATGACAATAATAAAAATAAAAAAAACTAAAAACTGTCATACCTTTTAAATATACAGTATACGGTTGATACTTCACCTTTATGTTAAATGAAACATTAAAAAATGCCATTGCCTAAAACCTAGTATTAATTTCATTGAATCGTTTTTCAAGTACTCCTCTCAATGAATCTCTGCTAAAGTTTGATATCACATTCCTTGAAAATGAAATTGGAGACACATTTCTAAATGCAACCTGAGTTAGTAAATCTGAAAATAAAATATAAAGAAACATATTGAAAGTATTTTTAATGTTATGAATTAATTCTGTGGCAATAAACATTACAGTTTGTTGCAATTACTGACCACATATTTTAAGGTCAGTAAGTAATTGCTCACAAACACTTATAACAAGGTACAGTATTCAATTTGCTTAATGGAACCATTTTTTATTACTCCTAAATTTTACTTCAAAATCCCATTCCTTCTTAAAGTAGTTCTGTCCTTTATGAAAGTTATGGGTTCCCATTCATTTTTGTTTTGTACCTTTTATTCCTTGCACACACCACCAAATTTGTAGTTTGCACATACCGAGACGTCAACTCCAGAGCTTGCATACTGGCTGGGGCATCAACTCCAAATTTTTGTACAAGTGGGGCATCAACTCCAGAGTTTGTACCCACTGGGGCATCAACTCCAGAGTTTGTACCCACTGGGGCATCAACTCCAGAGTTTGTACAAACTGGGGCATCAACTCCAGAGTTTGTACCCACTGGGGCATCAACTCCAGAGTTTGTACAAACTGGGGCATCAACTCC
>JAOTQE010060204.1:0-18826 GCA_025631205.1 Nesometra sesokonis | reverse complement strand
TTTGGCGATGCCGATCAAGGTAGATTGACCTCGAATACCATTGCCGAGCGAGCACGACCAGTCCAAATTACCTTGATTGGGATTGATCGAGTTCGTCTGATCGGCGGTGGGAACCCACCATTGGATAGAGAGTTTCTTGAAATCTTAGGTTTTTTGCTGTTTCGAACTCGGTTATTACTCCCTCACTCGTAAATTATTTCTTTGTTTGTGCTGGCCCAAACGGATTCTTGGGGGAATTTAAGGAGCTTGAATCTGATATAAAACTTGGTTTGAATGGTTGGGTATTTTTATCGGAAAAATTGAAAATATAAAACATATTTAATCAACAATACGCTGTTATCAGCTATAAAAATTAAGTACAGCTTGGTGATTTGGCGTTGATGCCCTATAGAAAATGATAAAAAAAAACTCGTGAAAGTTACCATACACCATAATCTGCGACTTTTAGTTACCGAATACACCACGGTGAATATACAGTACTGGTAATTGTTTTTAAAAGTAAAAACCGGAAGATTTGACGGAAGTGTTCTGTTGGAACAAATATGAATATACCTATACAGATACAATGAGCAATTTTGACATCAAGCAAATCGCAGAATATCTAGGATCTTATTTGTGTTCAGCCAAAATGGCAAAATATTTGGGGAATTATGTTATTCTGCCTTAAAAAATAACTTCAAAGCTTGTATATTTCTTTCCACTCAAAAACTCAAGCTTTAAGCTTACAAATAGGCCTAAAGTACACTTATTTCATATACACAACAAATGAATTGAATATACAGTAAAATTAAGTTAAACACATTTAAGTAATACACTTTTTTCTTATTTTAATAAAGCAATGGGACAAGTCATTAGAGGAAGAAGCGAAACAGTTGACGACGTGTGAAAACTTACTAAAGGAAGACGAGAGTGTGATGTCATTCTTAGAGTTCAGCAGTAGTAGTAGTTCTACGTCAATGTTAGAAGTCTGGGAATGGGTAGATGCCGCGGCAACCAAAGGAGTACTGTCAATCAGGGACACGTCTGCGACGACACTGGATGAAATGTTTACTGACGTCTTTGCAGAGGGCGACAACTTCAATTTCTTTACTCGGAGGTGCCATAAAGGGTTAAACTGCAGTCGATATCTTCAGGTACAAATTGTTGTCTTTATATACAAAACATTATACAATTTTATGAACTAAGATGGACCTAGATGGCTCTAAACGCCATTGGTACTCTCTCCTTCTGTGCAAATATGAAATTTCATCAAAAATAGTAATAGACAAACATCAAAGTATAATTGTTAATATCCTAACAAACATGAGTCAAGATTTCAGATAAAATACACAGGCCTGTCTCGAAGTACCGTAGTGTTCTTTAAAAAATAAATAAATAATTTCATGTCTTTGTGCCAGAAAATATAAATACCTTTCCAAATTTATCTACTTTTGTTGTACAAACTGTAAGAATAAATTCAAATGTCTGTAAGGTTTGTAAAAAAAAATACTTTTTACTCAATGTTTAGCGTTTTTAATTCCAATCGTCATTTTGGTAATTTAATCTTTGACTTCCAGGGACTGTGGTTGAATGACCTACAGAATTGATGGAAACAACTATAAGACAAAAGAAGACCGAATTGGACTTGGAGTTTTATTTACAATTGTATGGTTTAAAGGAGCTTTCCTTCAAAAATATACCTACAGAAATTAAATTCTTGAGAATTACCTGTTTATTATTTCTAAAATATCAAACATGGTTAGTTACTTTCATAGCTCTTTAGATTCATTCTCAAATAGAAAAATAGAAAAATTGTTGAACTCTTTTAGGCCTGGTCTAGACGATTTATTTATTTCCCGGTTGCTAAGCTACAGGCTGTAGATCGTATCCGCGTGCATGTTGCCTCTGGGCTAGTTTCACAGTAAGTGCCGTTTTTGCATGCGACACGCACGCCCACGTAGCTCGCCATTGGTTACTAGATTTAGACTGTTTACAAAAGCAAATTAGTTACAAATTCATCCGCATTATTTTTTTATGATCCACCCAAAAATACGCTATGTTATTATTTGAATTGTTTTAATGTTTGGAAGTAATAAAATTATATCAATATGATATATTAGTATTATATTTACACATTTGAATACAATATATTGTAAAACTTAGAATGTTTTAATTTGTTTTTTTTTTTAATATTTGAAGGAATGGAATGTGCCTTTAATCTTGCACCGTTTCTGTTGTCACAACATAATCAAACCATTGTCAATCGTGCCTTTATTAGTTTAAAATTTGCTGTAATTAGCAAAACAACTTTTACAATTTGAGATTATGTAAAATTTAGAATAAGGCGTGGTAATTGGAATTAGGTAGAATTTGGAATGTTCTAACCAGTAGTCGGCGGTACTTATCTTATTCAGTCTGGGATTATACTATTGATTAACAGGGTTAGTGTCCCCAAAAGGAAAAAACAGAAAAAAAATGGTTGTTTGAATTTTTCCCTTTATCATGCTTCATTTTTTATGCCTAATTTTGACCTAGTTTGAGACTTTCATATTTATTTGGTAGCTCTGGCATTTATCACTATTCTGCTTTTACCTATCTCCCATCATTTCCCCTGGCGTGTGAAACGCATCCTTGTAAATCGTCGAGGGCTACTTTTACTCCGGTTGAATTGTATAAAAGTGGATATCATTTTAATGTGATTCATTAAATAATCACCTTAAGTAGACCAATAGATGAATGAGGTCAATGAGTATCTAGCCTCGGGTCTTGTAGGGGGACAGTCTGGCGCTAGAAAGATCAGGGGGCATTGCCCGTCTCCCGGAACCCATCTGCTATGTTTCATCGTTTTTAGGATGTATGACTCGTCATAACAACAGTCCTATATCTATAATCAAACGTTCAATACAAGCGCACAACAATCCTGCAACTGGGAAAGCGAAACAGTTGTAAAATACTCAATAAGTTCTAATAAAATAATTTACTCAAGAGGGCGCTAAAATATTATGTGAGCCTAGATATCTACAAACTAAACCTCCGCATTAATAAGATATTATAGTTATGAAAATAAAATTAACATTACATGGGCAAAAAAAATGATGTTATTGTCAAAATACAAGAGTTCCATAGTTTAAAGGGGTGGATAAATCAATATCACACAACATTGAAAGAGAATGCCATTTCACTCTACTATAACTCAGTTCATTCCATCATAAAGGTAGCTGAGATCCCAAAGTGGATGATTGCGTGATTATGAGTTTCCTCGGCTTGTAAGGCAAATATACTTGCTTTGGAAACCGCGTGCCTCCTACGGGGTGGATATTTTCTCTGTCAGTCTAGGCCTGATGTTACAGCTGCCCCTTCCGTTTCCAGTCCATCCTACATTTGAGTACTTAAGAGGTCGGTTTTACCCACCTGAACCTTGAACAGAGCTTGCTCCTGTGTTTTCAACAAGACTTCCATTCCTGTTAATCCACGCCCTTTAAACAAACATTCTGTTCAGAACGACGGATTTCCTTGATAGGAACCAGTTATGGTGTCCAAATTTAGAATGTAGTCTAAAAGTTGTAAATGCTCACCAATAATATAGTATAATTCAGCCTAAAATAAAATTAAGGGCTTTAACCTGGCTCTCTTACAGACATTGTAATTCAACCAATATCAATATTTATAATTTCTTGTTGTGAGAGTTATTACAAGAATCAAATTAAGCTAAAATTGACCTGGCGTTTTAATTCATCGTTAAGGTCATTGATACCCTGGTTCGAGACGGATATTGGGGTAGCTATTGGCCCTGATCTAAGTTTAATTAAATCAAACTGCATCCCATTATTGAGGTACTCTGTACTATATCACATAATCAGTACGATATGTGGTGACAATTTTTTTATCTGATATTTTTAAATTTAAAGTCACGCGAGAAACATTGAAACAAAAATACAATTGCGTCATAGGCATAAGCCCTATCGATGTAATGAGCTTCTTTAATTACTTTAAAAGTTAATTTTACCACAGATCCGTGATTTGACAAATGCATTCCTGCTACACACAGTTGGATAAATTCCAATGATGTGGCAATGTGATTAGCACAGGTCAGGTCAATGTCCCCAACTTGGGTAGGTGGGGAAGGGAGATGCTTTACCAGCATCATTCGTTTCTCATTGTATAGCGTTTTCGATGGCATTCGTATTTTTCGAATGGGAATAGCAGCCAACCCAAAGTTTTATCTTAAGATTTACGATAACACAGAAGTACAAATTGAATTTTGAAACAGTCCGATCATTTATAACAATGTTTATTGCAGAATGGGTTTGCACAATGCTGTTTTTGTGTATGCAAAAACTCTTTGGAAATGTAACATATATCCCTCAAAACCCCTATTAAACAGTTTATCTACCACTCTATAAGACAATTGAATATTAATATATTAATATATAGCGCTGTTCTTCAACAGCATTTAATTAGTTCAATTCTGAATAATTGAAAAAGTTTTGTTTGTAAACCACATTGTACAAATTAAAAAGACATGTAAAATACAAATACAATAATTATATGTACAATTTAAGACATGCAATAAACCTACTGAAAAGTATTACATTTTATCTTACTACAATGAACACGACATTTATCTAGAAACTTGGGCGTTAAAGAGTTTAATAGACTTGGGACGGCTGGTACGGGTATAATGGGATCCGAGACAGGGGAGAAAACTAAACTCTTGGAAAATTGGGTGGGTTGGTTGGGGAAGGATACGGCAGCAGAATCAAACTTAATCCATTTTTATTGGTTAATTCACTGGAGAAAAAAAACATTATTGAAAACTTGAACTATAAACTTCATCATTTGATCGGTCTCTGTTAATTACTTTAAATCTTTATTTGCCAATTTAATTTTGAATTGTATGCTGCTACAGTTGGATAAATTCCATGTTTTGGCTACATTATTAGCACAGCGGGTCGGGTCAACGTCCTCAGCTCTGGTGGGTGAGGAAGGGAGATGTTTTTCAAAATCTTGGCAGAAAATATTAATAGCAATGTTTTTATTTATGTCCACCTGCCTACCTGCATCATCAAAATCATTCCTTATGATGACATAATGTATGTCGAAATATTGACTCCTGTCACGATGGCGTATATCTGATTACATGGAGTATTTATTTATTCCATCGTTAATATCAGTCAAGTAAAACCCTGAGTTTACAAAAGTTATATCGAAAAGAACCCCATTACGAAAAGCTCTTAGAATAAAGTAAGTCCTACTTACGGTAGGTTTAAACACTTGTCTATGTAAATTTCAATGTCATTGACACATGTAAACTCGTAGTCTGTTTGCTATTAAAGTTGTTCAATATCTTTGGTGATCATACATAAATACAAACTTCATCTTCGTCGTAGGTATAATTGAGCCATGTTCTTTTAAATACTATTATTTTTATTTCTCTTGGTCGATTAATTAGGGTCGTATATTAACTTTAATTGGGCAATTAATAATAATTATTTAATTCGATCTCTCACTTGACCGTGAATATTTCCGCTTCTAAAGTAGGTCTTACTCCGAAATTATTTGTTAATTATCTCAATGATTGGAAATAAAAGTTTTATTGCAATTTATGTAGTTAAACTATGACATGGATCAATTCAACTCTCGACAATAATGAATACGATGCGATATATTTAATATTGACGGTTTGATTCGATTAGATAATCTATAATATTAAACGTAAAATTAGGTGATTTGATCATGATACGAAATCCAGATTTATCTTTGGTCTTTTTGCGGCCACATGACTTCTTTGTAAGAAATGCTCTATACTTATTTGCTTTTACGGAATTAAATGTTTAGTAGACAATTCATTTAAACTGATACAATGCATAATTAACATACTTACCGTGGTCGGTTGGACATCTTGCTTTTCATAATTGCGGAATTTTCGTGCCTTGGGTGAAGACAAACCTGGAAATTCAGACGATAGTGCTATTGCTCAAAAGTATTGAATAATTTATAACATCTAACAATTAACAAATAATTACTTTGTTTTTTCAGTTAGCCTGGGCTGAAGCAGACAAAGTCGGGTGCAGTATAAACTCAAAATGTCACCATGATGAAAATGTCCATTATCTAAATTGTGTTTTTAATATTGAGTAAGTACACATGTCTTTGTTATCGTAACATGATTTAATTGGAAACATTTATATTTCCAATAATAGAAACAAACGCATAATTACAGTTTTTTAACATGAACGGGGCAGTTTTACACTGCCTAATTCTAAACATTTTGTTAGTAAATTTCTAAGCTGCACTGCTTGAGGATACGTCAGATCGTGCAACTGCTTTTGCTATTTTTTTTTTTTAATGCCAAGAAAATAAAACAAGAAGCAGTTTCGAACATATTAAAAAAATATAGGCCTATCTATCATAACACTATAAAATAAAAAAAAATCTCACAATACGCTTAAACATTACCTTACGTACAATAAAATAACAGGAATAAGGGTAAGGTTCTGAGGTCCGCTTGGTGCTGATTTAATAACCAAAAGGTCCTCTGATCAATTTCAGATGAGATGCATACTCCAGTTTTTTATAACACGTCATCATGTTGGAATTCAATATTTCGACATAATTATTTCATCATCAGGAATGATAATAATAACTCCTAGTGATGAATTGATATCGAAATATTGAATCCCAATATCATAATGTGTATTTCAATACTTGGAGTGTACATTATATTCTCTTAAAACAAAAAAAACCCGAAATTTTAATAAAACGCCTCCTCGGCGACAGACGGATACAGTATTTGACAGAAGCCTGCTTATAATCTGCATGCTAAATTTGAAATCAGTGAGACTACAGTATATTTTATTGAAAAACTTGGATATATGAT
This sequence comes from Nesometra sesokonis, assembly GCA_025631205.1. Lineage (NCBI taxonomy): Eukaryota > Metazoa > Echinodermata > Crinoidea > Comatulida > Antedonidae > Nesometra > Nesometra sesokonis. The sequence goes on along the minus strand of JAOTQE010060204.1, from coordinate 11,967 downwards.
ATCATGGAATGATCGGAACACATTACTAAATAATAACCTACTAAATTTCGATCCAATTGGACTATTATCACTTGAGTAAATACTAACGGATTTCCAAAATATGACTGTTAGATAAAAATAGCTTAATGGTGATTGATGGACAGATAAACAGACAGACAGACTGAAAGACGGAGCGAAAGATAGAAATCCTTCTAAAAGTATTCATCAGGCAAAACAAATTGTATATCAACAGTCTTAAAACTCATAATTTTATTTCCATATGATCAATAAAATTTGGAAGCATTACTTGTATATTTCCTTTAAAGTGTATGATCAATTTTACCCTACATTTTCAAAGAAATGTATGGTAATTTAGAATTAATACCCCACTAACTTATCATATTAAATGTTCATAAAGGATAGAGATATATTTTGCAGCTAAAGTGATCAAGTGGAATCTAATCCAAATATCTTTGTTGTCAAGACTTTGCAAAATTTTCTAATTGGGATGTACACCTAATGAAAGAAACCTTTGGCTGCAGAAGATCTGGAACTTCGTTGACTGATACCGGGCCTATTCTACTCTCGTCGAAACGGTTAATAACACGTCATTCATCAAACCAGAAGAGTAATTAGTGCCAAATAGTTGAATGTTCATTTTTCATAAATTGAAAACACAATTTAAGATAAACGTATACCACCATGGTTTTACATTATGAACAGAATATTCAGTAAATGTTCTTTGTAGTGATAAAACAGTTACAATATAATGAGAATTGAATGAATACTAACATTCACAATATAACTGTATTTGATACTATAAAGACTTCTGTGTTCCATTTGTATGATAATATAATAACTGTATACTGACATAAAATCCACCATGTACAGTGTTTCTGTCTATTGCACACTGTGGATTTTATGTCAATTTACAGTTTTGCTTCAAAAGGTATATTTTTCTTGTTATTTTAACTGTGTTTGATTGATCTTTCAGAGCAAAAATGTTAGACGAGCCTTTTATGGTTGGTGCAGAATGTTCAAGATGCCCAAATTCAGCGCCCTTCTGCGATGCTGGATTATGTGGTACGTTTAATTTTTATGTTTATCAATACTAAAGTAAGGTGATAATCTTTTAAAATTAAATTCTAAGAAGAATAAATAGTAATTTCCAAGAAGCCTAACAAAATGTTTCTTGTTGTGTCGATGGAACGCAAAATCATTCATTTACAAGACTTCATTTTCCAGATTGGTATCTCCATCTTTTCGAAGTCAAATAAAAAAATTCCATAATGCAAAAATACTTCCATTTCCATGCCCGGCTATTTTCTCCTCCATATACTCTACCTGTTATATAAATACCATATTTGCCACTATATCTAATACTGCTCTTAAATCTAGGATGGATTTCCATCCTTTGCCCTTGCAATTTTAGACAAAAAATAAATCAAACGCAATTAAATTTCCAAATTACCGAGTGCCTTAAGTTCCTTTCCCATCATCTCTTTGTTACAAACATTTTACTGTATTGTTGTTACACTTTTGAGGTTTGATATCTAATAATTCTGTATGTTCTTCACCCTCCGTACTTATCCATAAGACTGGCCAGAACTGTTCATCAATTTTCTGTTCTGATTCACACTCGAGTATTTGTTATCTCCTTTACGTACATCTTACTTAATTAAAAATTACCCTACCCCTCTTTAGAAATATAGCATAAAATAGATCAAACTCTCTAATGGGGATATACACGTAATATTTGTTTACATTTGCATGATCATAGATTCTCTGCCACTTTCATGCATCACCTACTAAAACAATTAAATTGCATTGAGGGGCCTGCTAAAAAGGATTTCCGATTGACCAAATAATTTTTTTTTTATTTAGTTCTTCGGCAACACAAACATTTGTTTTGATCTTATATATATATATATACATCATAACGTACGTATATGTACGCCTATAACATCATATTTTTTTTCGTTTTTTACAGTTGTATACAATATACATAATAATACAACATTACATGTGCACAAAAGGCAATGAAAAAGAAACCCCTATATAAAATATAGCAATCCATATGTAATTTCATATTAATACAAAAATAAAACAATGAAGAGAACAATAAAACTCATAGTATATTGGTATTTACTTTTGCTGCATTATTATCATAGTTTTGAATTGTTTTGTTCCCATTAGAATTATGAAAAAAAAAATAAAGAAATGTTTTGAATATACCTCAGTAGTTTCGTAAAAATAACGTAAAAATAGTCTTTTTGCCAAACAACATTAAACTTCACAAGGTACAAAAGGTTATGCAGCTAAATTTACCACAGAGTTATTATTCATAACCACATTAAAAATTGCCATACGAATAAAGGATCTGCAACCCACCAAAGGAACTAACTTGATTGCCAATGATTTTCTATTTAATTCATAATACCATTTCTTTCACCTTTTCTCCGCAGTTTCTTCCTGTGAATTCAGCAAGCGAGACACGTGCTGTAAGTATAAACTTAACCATACTTTCCTTTCCAATATAATTCTAAACTGGTCTGTATTGGATTCAAACTTCCTCAGGACTAATCCGCGCATCCACCTAAAAGGAACACTTAATGTTTTACCAACCACAACATTGATTGGAAGTTGTAAAGTGAATTGGCTTTACCAACCACTTTGATTGTAAACATATTGGTGATTTGACTAAGATATGAATCATTGTGGTCCCTTGCCAAACAATTAATATTAATCGACCGTGACTCATCAAAAAACACAATCTATTAATTATCACATTTGTAACATTAATTTACAAGAGGGACTTACATTCCATCCTAACGATACCAGTGTGTTTCACTTTGGGCCAATTTTAACACCAAAAATAAAAGTGGTCCGTATAATTGTGTCAATCTTACTATCTTTATATGTTCTTTTTGACAGTTTGCCCAAAGACATGTGTCCACACGGGAGTTGGTTTAGGTGTTCTTGACAAAACAAGTTGCACGTGTGAATGTAGCTATGGAACAGGTCCAGATTGCCAAGGTAAATTTCAAACCTATAATTAAACAGAAACTGTGAATAATTCACCACAAATTTTATTTTAATTTCGTTTATTGCAAAAGAGGATCTCCAGAATACCGAAATGATCAAACAATTAATTAATATATTGTTTTCAAGAGTGAGAGGACAATTCAACAGTGAGGGCGTTCGAATGTTTTAAAACAGTTTATATCCAAATACGATACCAAACTTTTGACTCTCATATTACTCTACCGACTTAATGAATACTGAATACTGATTACTTTATTTGTCCAAACAGGAAATTTGTTTTGTTGACCGAGCTGAACATATTACAAGTTAGTAAAAACATCTAGCAAAATTGTGATTAAAACATTTAGTAGAACATAGCCAGCTAGTATTGCATAGGCCTACTTAATAATCAAATATATCGATGAGGTATTTATTTAATTATTTGTATTGTCATTATATTTAACATTCACATTTAAGTTTCTTATGCATATTATACTGATAGAGTCTGGGATAAATGAATTCCTGTATCTTAAATTTTTAGTTATGGGTGCTCTTAATCTAAAACCGGATCTGTTAATTACGTAATAACTGTTTAGTACATGTGTAGGATCTTCCATCATTATTTTTGTTTTGTTTTGAACCATTTTGTTATATATAAATTCTATTTGAGGTAAATCTGCTTTTCCAATACAACGTAAAACATTTTCCTAACACGTTCTAAATTTTTTTTTGTTCCTTTGAGACAGATTAAGGCAATCTGTTAGGACACTCTGTATAATTGATTTGTAAAACATTTGTAGTATAGTTGTTAGAAAACTATAGATCAACAATATTACACAAACGACCGTTTTTCTATTTTTATTTATACATAAGACATAAGACTATGCATACTCGCTTATTTGAGAGCGGTGTCTTTACTGACAATAAAATGTTCGGACCATTTTTTCATGCAACCTCATATTTATTGTTATATTGTTGTCCTTGCATGTTCTATGTAATGTTTGATGACAATTTTGTACTTCATAAACGTTTTCATAGTTTTGGAAATATGACATATTCAGTAGAAAACACACCAATTGCATAATGTTTTGCCAATAAATCCATGTATAAAATCACTTAGGAGTCATACTATTGACGGTGAAGTTTAATTGAAACAACTGAAAGACAACCGGAATAGATTATCTACCTTATCTTATGGTGTATGTTTTTTTAAACAATTTTAGATGTCTGCGAAAATGAACAGATATACGAAAACTTTGACTACTGTGCAGAAATTAACACAGAAGAACACTGCAAGAACGACAAGTTCCTTCAATTGTTATTTTGCAAAGAAAACTGTGATTATGGGTGCAGTAAGTACTTAACAAAATAATTAATATTAATGAATATTCAATGATAAATTAATGCATGTTCACCTGGAAAATTGTCAATGACACCATGAAAAGACAAACTTGCGCGCGCGTTTGAAAAGGTGCACGTAGAGGTACGCGCGCGTATAGAAAGGCGCGTGTAGAGACACAAACTGTGGACCCTCATATATGTTAAATAATGCACGTGCACCTTTGATGATGATTGTTTGTGATTGCTTCTGAAAATGATATTAAATATAATGTTACTAAAATGATAATGTTTTATTTACAGAAAAATCACCAGATGCTCTAAACAAAATGAAGAAAGACTTGTTGCAGAAAGAGGCGTAGATAGACATACAGTTAAAGTTGAAAACTGCATTCCATCGCTTACGTTTCGATGCCAGTCATTGACGGAATAAGATGAAAACAAGTGCTTCACAGAGAGTCGACGATTTTTGATAAAACAATCCAAATAAAATTGATGACACTACTACAGACATGCAGAGAGACATTATTTTGAGTATAAGTTAATATTTCATGCAGTCTGAATCAGACTACAAAACATATATGTATGATTTCCATGAAACACATTAATTTCAGTGGCGCCATTTAAAGATTCTCATGACGTCATGTAGAATTAAAAATATAACATGCACGTGGCTACCGGCTAATGTAATGCTACGTATTCAAAATTAAACACAATTAATATGTATTTTTATTATTTGACATTTAAAGACGAAAGATGTATTATTTGTGATAAAAAAAACAGCAGACGAATACTGCATCCCGCAGTTGGAGGTTATGCGGCGTGGGCAGACACTAAGATACAGTAATAATACCTACATAATATAACTGGACATTTGGAGAAGTCGTAAATAGGCAAGAAAAGCAAATCGTACGACCAAACACAATTTCCCTTTTTCCCTTTTGTCAATGTTAGATCTAATCAACATAGGTTACAGGTCATTATTTCTTTCATTTATGGAAGATTTAAACAAAAATCCTATTAATTGATACGGAAAATGTACAGTAGATAGGTTTGTGTTATGTTCTAATCTAAAGCACATTAAGTTGTTTAAACACAAAATAAAAGTTAGGCTTCATTTAATAAATAGAGTTCTAGAAGATGAGTTACTAAGATCATGGGGCTATAAAAAAGCTCCATGCTAAGATTTGATTGAGAATTTTAGAAAAAACAGATGAAACCAATTTACTATGTGATACAATCTAACATAAATTGAAGATGAATAGTATTTCCTTTTAAACCTTTCCAATCCTAAGAAATACACATTTACCTACATTTTATTGTTTGTACCCTAATTTCATTAATTTAAGGCACGAAATATCAGAAATTTGTACTTGACTTGTCAATCTCAACTTAATTGTTTTTAAAGTTATAAACGTTAACATGATCCTAAGAAAATTACCAAAATGACTACTGACAGATAATGCTTTCATCTTGGATTCTTCCTAAACATAGTCTTAACTGAAAATGTTCATCTGGTTTGAAGATTGTGTTAAGTTTAAGCTTTTGACAAACCAATCAAATATACTGATCTGACTGATAGTTTCGGACACTTTGATGTCCTCAGTGTCCTTCCTCAGAGTGACGGTTCTGTTGTTAAGCAATCCGTTCACCTGTATACGACCCTGTTGTTAGGTGACCGCCACCTACCGGTGAATGAATTGCTTAGCAACAGAGCCGTCACTCCGAGGAAGGACACCGTTGGATCAAGGTGTCCGAAACTGTCAGTCAGGTCAGTAAATTTGATTGTTTTGCCAAAAGTTTAAACTTAACACTATTAAATATGATCTTTGAAGTCAAAATTAAAATAGATAAATATTGTATTATTGTTTTCTTGAGGTTGTCATATATTATGACCTCAGATGGGTTTTTGATAAGAGCAAAATAAGATAGGCCTATTTGTCCTAAACAACTTTTCTGGAAGCCTATGTATAGGTCTATATGCCTAATATTGATATAAATGCCTTGAAATGGAAATGAATAAGGATCTAAAGTTGACGGATGAAATAACCTACAGATTCAATTTGGTCGTATGAAACAAAACCATTGACTCAGGCACGGATCCAAAGTGTGGATGTCTGGCCAGGGCCCCACTTTTGACTTGGCAGAATATTATTTGCAGCCGATTTTTTTTTTTACATTTTGGACCTTTAAAATGCACCAGAGAACATCTGTAGAGGAAGAGTTTCTCCGGTCTTAGGCGGGCCCTAGCCAAACGCCTATTGCCATTAGTTTTTCTTCTAAAATCTTACACCTATGCTTTTCCAACTTGGCACGGGTTCCGTCTTTCTAGCTTCGCTTGATCCGCCAATGGTGACAAGTGGTGACGCCCTTTTTTTTTTTTTTTGGTAGTGTTGTGGTTGCCAGTTGTCATGTAACCCAAATCACATACGACTTTTCCTATACTATTATGTACAGACAAATCAAACTGAATTAGGCCTATAGTTACTTTGTTTGCCCTCCTTTGTTTGAATTTTTGTGGGGGCTGGCGTAAAAATATTTTATTATTTTAAAGCTTAAAATTACAATGCATAAAACTAAACTCAAGAAAAAATAAGGGTGTTTTAGTAACATAGGCTTACTGTACTTACCCTGCAGGCCATTGGGTTGTGAAGCGAATTCCAAACGGATTTGGCTGAGTTTAATATAGGTTACACTTAAAATTAGTTTGTTTTCAGCGGGATTTTTTTTCGTATAGGCGGTAGAAAACGGCACATGAGGTACTATTGTAGGCCTTAAATAATAAAATATTTTATTGTTTTAAAGCTTAAAATTGCATTGCATAAAAGCTACACTCAAGAAAAAAGTGTTTTAGTAACATAGGCCTACTGTATACCCTGTGGTCATTGTGTTGTGAAACGAATTCCAACCGGATTTTGGTGTTGAATATGATATAAGAATATTAAGGCTATATATTTAAAATTGTGTTGAGCGGGAATTTTTTCATAGAGGGGGTGGAAAAATGCAAATTAAATACTAATGTAGTCCTTAAATGACGATAAGGCTTATAACTATTTAACTGTTATCAAAATAATCATAATATAATACTATATAATGTGTATATAATAAGGCTAAAATACCGTAGCAATCCTTCAAAGATTAATATTTTTGAAATTCTACATAAAAAACTATTTTAATATTAGACAAAATGTATATAAGATAACGCTACATAGTTATTCGTATAATTATATAAACTAAAATTTGAATTTATGTAATAAGTGTAAATAGTGTAATTTGGATGTGTATAGTACCGTATATATTGTCTTGTACTAGCAGCTGATATTTAAGGCAACTCAAGTGGGCATTTAAATTATCGAATTTTAAATATTTTAAATGTATTAAAAATTTATCGAGTTTGCATGAATACAGTTTAATTATTAAATATATATTTATAAGTATATGATACCCTTTGCATAGTCATCTCCTGTCGACCATATCTATGTGAAGAGCATAAATGTTGAAAAAGATAAACGTTGTGCTGATCGTCTTAGTATAAAATGGTGAGAGTGACACGAACAACCACACTCTTTAAAGAGTAAATTATCAGCACTCCAAATCAGCTCTTGCTGAGTGAATTTTCGGAAAAGAGTAAGTGATCTCATTTCCTTTTGAGTGAGTTTTTAACCATCAAAAGTGAATTTTCATTCTTTTTGCCTGAGGAACCACTCCTCAAAGATTGCATTTTCACTATCTTACGTCAGAAAGTGGTGGTTGCCAATAAACTAGGCAGTAATATGAATAATTTTGTACGAGTGGTGTGATGCTATGTAAGTTTTAAAAGAAATCTATGCTTTCGATCTTACAATTCGGCTACACATCAAAAGACTAATACCGTATTGGTTCGGATAAGGTGTCATTCCACACGGATACCCATAATTCTGGTGATTTATGGATATCCATAAATATGGTGATTTATGGTTATTTATAATTGTACAATTTGGAACCCAAATGACTTAAGGTGTCAGTTCACTATACATCATAAAATCAGCTTGCATTTTATGTATGTATTCATAAATATTGTATTCTGAACCCAACGAAACATACAGGTGTCAATAGGGCTTTTATTCGAATTATGGATATCCATAAACGATAGTAATAAAATCGATATATTTTATGCATGGATATCCTCAAATCAAAGGATTTATGGATATCACATATCAGTAGATTTGTGGTTATCCACAAATAACTAGATGTATATCCATTATTGTCAAATTTATAACCCAATTCACCTCATACTTTACACACGCTCATAGGCCTACATACCATTGAGCGCAGATCGACTTAAGGTTGATTTAAAACATGTAAGACATGTAGTAAAAATGTAAAAAGTCAATTTGTATTGCTTCACAATGATTCGCAAAATCGACTTTTTTACAGTCAGTTTCAGAATTTTAATGTTAACGTGCATGACAACATATTCTTGTGATATAATCATTTTGTAATAAATTGTTCGATTTTTTTAGTACCAATCGAATACAGCGTTGTCCACTTAGAGATCACCCCTCAATGTGTTTTATATTAGGCCTATTTAATCACAGCTCTGAAATAACAGGAAACCCGTGAATAACAGAGGGTTATCCATAGTATTTCGAAATGTGTAAATTTCCTAGGGGTTGTACGACGTCTCCCCAAAGGGATCAAAAGAGGGAAACTTTCGGATCTACCTTGTACCAAACTCGGCACGTGACCACAAACCGGCGTAATAATGTCATGTGTTGCTGTGCCCATTTAGACACATAATTCTAAAGATAGAAAGATATAATTTGTGATGTCTCGCCTCAGGATAGTTCTTGTAAACGACTTCCTTGAACAACGAAAATGACAATAATTTGTAATTGACAATTTGCAACTTGTTACCCTACCGTGGTATGCTCTAACCACTGAACTCAGGTGTACATATTATCAATTTGTTGGCAGCTTGTAATGCTTCGTTTTCTTGTGAACCTTGAATAAATGAATATAATTGAACGTTAAAACTTACATGGTTGTGTTCAGTTCTTTTATAAGTCATATCACTAACACGAAGACAAAGGAAGCGTGCTCCAGGAAAACGACACTTAATAACTTGTGATTATTGGCAGATGGAAACATTAGCGTATCCGAGGGTTTTTGCGATGCTCGTAAAGTATATATACGAAGTTTGGGGCCTGGGTCACCCCTTTCAGATGAAATGCCCCCCCTTCACCCACCAACCATTCAGACGAAAAGAGCCAGGGGCAGACCCAGGATCCACCGAAGGGGGGGGGGGCGCACTTTTCAAGGTTCGGGTGGGCGTTGTTGCCAGTTTATTTTGACGAGAAAAAGGGTTATTTCCCAAATTTAGTGCTCTGATACCCTAATTTGGTCCGTATTTTGGGTTTTTACGGTAAATTTTGGACCCGGCGCACCTAATATCAGGTGGGGGCGCAACTACGCTTTGACGGTTGCTCCCCCCCCCCCTTAAAATCCGCCACTGAGAGCTACAATGTTGACTCCACGTAGCCTGCTCTCTTTAACGTAAGAGTTAAAATCCTCTCTTTGTGGAGTGACCTAAAGGACCATTCCAAAAAGAGTGCAATTTACACCAATCGATTGCAGAGTCACTCCATAGAAGTGAGTCACTCTATTGCGAAAATCCATTCTACGAGAGTGGATTTGAAATTCTGATAATTCACTCTTTTAAGACTGACCCCTCAGGTCACTCTCACTCTTTTAAATACATTCCATAAGAGTGAAGTTTCACGTTTTTACATTAACATAGTAAAAGGGCCTATAAGAAGTTTTTCTTGGCAAAATCTGGTAGAAGTTGAACACCTCTTCGCCTCCTGGATACGCCTCTAGGTAAAGATATTGAACAAGATAATCAATACCTTATGAAGCACTGAAGATTTTACAAGAGCGAAGGGATTTAATATACCTGATACCTTTTTTATGTGCTGTGGTATAAGCCTATGGATATGAACAACACCATCAGAAAACAGCTGAGATCCTTTCAGATGGGATGCTTCCGAACGATGCTTAGAATTAGAAGGAAAAATAGATAAAAGATACGCTGAGCGCTAGTGAGAGCAACTTGCTAAGGAAATTTAATGCAACGGAATATGTAATATGCAAGGCCTACACTGTGGTAGTGACAAAGAATTCTGAATTCCAAAGGCAGAAACAAGGAAACACCAAAAGAGAGGCAAACAGGACACCAAAAACTGAAGTGAAGGAACATTGTTACTACTGATGAAAAAGAAAGGCTGGAAATCGTGAAAAATGAAGAACGATGATGGTCAACCTTCGTCCAAATTGTAAATTTGTCTAGTTGCATAACCTCAAATGGAGAGAGGTTCTAAATTATACTTACAATATTTTTCTGTTTTTCCCACTTCTCCAGTAAATTGGTAGGCCTACTTCTTCAGAGTTCGCCGAGCATTTTCATAATCATCTTCTGCCTCTTTTATTGTTTTCCATATTATTTTCTTGTGTAGACCGTATGTGGTTCAAATCAAGTACACTCGTCGGATTATCTCCTGGTATACTGTTCAATCAAAGTCGGATCCACTTCGAACTTTCGTGGATCGTTGGTGTCTCACAACACCAAATAAATCAAATCAAAATAAGCCATTTCACGGTTTCAACTGCGCGTGTGTGTTACCAAGGTAAGGTAATAAAACGCGCGGCTCTTATTGAAAGGAATATAATAAGCCATCTCACGGTTTAAACTACGCATGTGCGTTTTACCAAGGTCAAGTAATAAAACGACGCGCGGCTCTTATTCAAAAGAATATGATTGCCGCGCGTCGTTTTATAACTTGACCTTAATCTGCACATGCGCAGTTGAAACCGTAAAATGGCTTATTGCCGCGGGTCGTATCACTTGACCTTAATATGCACATGCGCAGTTGAAACCATGAAATGGCTCATTAACCACATCACCTACAGCTTAAAAAGCAAATCCAGGATTAACATTTCTGTGGATAAATCTGTAGAACAATTAGTTGTGACCTAACTCACAAAATTTTACAACATATGGACGAAGAGATAATGCCGAAAAACGTTGAAAATGAGTCCAAAATTAAAAGTGGGTCTACTACTCAAATTACACAATGTTAAAGAATAGGAACATTAGAGATTTTGAAATTGTTGTGACTGAAATCCAAACTAACATTACAAATATAACTCGCAAGTCAAATTCACATTAGAACAGTTAATGTTTAATGTGACTTTTGATACGGTTTTCGAACACAACCCTGTCAAAATCAGTAATTTTCCTATTCTTTAGCATTGTGTAAAGAGTAGTAGACCCATTTTTTGATTTAATGACTACATGGAAAAATTTTTTCCATTCATTATATCATTGTCCAAATTTTGTGGAATTGTGTTAGTAATTGTTCTATAGGTGTATCCATAGAAATTTGAAAATTAGAGTTCCACTTTAAACTTCCATAAGAGGATACGGAGGGTGCCGCTTACAAATTCACGTGCAGTCGACCTTTTTACAAACCAACTTACAAACACAATTCAGTCATTTAGTATACGTCTCTTAACCCTTCCGCTGCCATGATAGCATAAATGCTAATAGACGCACTCACAGCGTGTGCCATAGTAGCATAAATGCTA